>JBBPBS010000529.1:575798-595687 GCA_037974835.1 Cicer judaicum | reverse complement strand
GATTAAATTAACTATTTTTATACTCCTTCTTAATGAAATAGAAGCAAATTAAATTAATATTTTTTGAAATGAAATATTAACAGAACTTAACAACTTCTCTATAATTTCTCTAAAATGATCTCATTTAGTTAGACTTTTCATATTTTTAATGGTCCAATTTATTAATCACAAAGAAAAATTTAGACAATAAATTTATTTTTATTGGGATTTTATATATTACATCTAATCAATTATCTAACTTAATATGAATAATTTTATGAATTTTTATTTAAAATGCATTCCAGAGAATGTCAATTATACCTCCGTTTTTCTGTACGTTATTATACATTTACTTTATCATTTATTTTAGACATTTAGTAACGAAGAGAGAAACAATTTACTCTCTCTTTATTTGAATATTAATGAAGAGATAGAAGAATTGTTATGTTAATATTTTTTCATTAATTGAAAATAAAAAGAGAAGGAAGAAAAGAAAACTAACCTTCTAGTCATCACATTGAACAAAGGTGACATGACCATTGACCATAGAAGTTCCTTTATTAGCCAAAATATCAATATAACAATTCTTTTCTACGAGGGTGTGAGCATGGACGGAGTCACTATTTAATAAAATTAAATCGAATTTTTATATAAATGACAAATATAAAAGTATTTTTGTTAAAGAAAAAACACGTTCAAAATATAATATAACTAAACTTTTTCATACATAAATTAATATTTTGACCTAAAAGAAGTATAAATAGTTTAGAAATTAAGAAATTAATAATAACAAATTAATGATAAGCAAAATTTATAACAAAAATTATAAAGGATCCGAGTTTAGTACAAAATACAAACATGATCTAACTAATTACTAATATTTATTAATAAAGAATATAATTTTTCAATTATTTAGTATACATTTTCATTTTGTATTGTCTTTCAATTGTGTTTTGTCAATAGATAAGATTGTATTACTATCACTAAAAATTTATATATAATTGTAAGATTTCGAGTTTAAATCTAAAAGAATAATAATTTTTTAATTTTTATTTATGGATATATTAAGAAAGTTACAAAGTTGAAGTGACCATGACACCAATGGATATATCACTTCTTGATCTCACCTATAGATTGAATTTTGATTCTTTCATGTTAAAATCAAATAGATTGAATTATGTTGATAATTTTACCATTAAAATTCATTGGTCTCACTTATTTTTTTTAAGTTGTATATTTCAATGAATTTAATTGATCAGATTACTAATATAACTCATTTTATGTTGGACTTCAACAAGAGTGAATTTAAATCCTAAAATATTAAGATGAGACTCTTTTATATTAAAATGTTATTTTTTATATATTTATGATTTTATTATTTTAATAATAATTATATTAGGTTGCGAAAATATAATCAAAGTATTCAATTATACTATAAACATTTTAGATTTATTTTATCAATAATAAGTCTCAAATATTAAAAGATGGGTGGAGAAATTGGGAAAAAAGGATATGCTATTTCAATGCGTGATATTTCAACCAATCTATACTACACAAATGATTTTTTCTCCTTATCACATTTTGATTTATTTTCTTTTAAAATAACATACTTTAAACGTTCACGAAGAAATCGTTGGATAAGAATGTCACCATGTAAAAAATTTGTTTTCTCATTTAGATGGTCGCATCATAGAAATATCATCTAGATATATTCATTTTTTCTTTAATAAATAAAAAATATATTAAATTAATACATAAAATATAAAAAAAAATTAAAAAAAATAGATTATATTAATAAATCCAACAAAATATATTAAATTAAAAATACATCAAATTTTAATTAACTATATCCATCTAAATGTCTCGGCCCCATAGTTAAGAGGTCGTGGGATATGTATAACTCTTTGAATTTTTTGAGTTTGTTCTGATCAATCCTCATTTTGATCACGTTCCTCATTGTCGTTCCCAATTATTGAAGGTATATGAAACTCTAATCTTTGATAATTTGTGTGTGGATTAAATCTAGTATCACTTGTCTCCATATAAATTTGAGTCTTGAGATTATACATAAAATAAAAAACAATATAAGTCGACTTAAAAGTCATACAATGAGTTTAAAAAATCTCGCATTATGTCGAGCAACCAAAGGTTTGTATTTCTAACACTGTTGGAAGATAATATTGAGTCCAAATTTCTGCACGTACATTTACATATGGTGGTGGTGGACCATAATATAGAACTTCTGCAAGGGTTTATAGGTGTGGTGGTGGACCATAATATCGAATGTATGGTTCAATATGTATTTTCTAGCATCGACGAAAGGTAATACTTAGTCAATATTTCTGCACGTATATTTACATGTGGTGGTGGTGGACCATATATAATATGGAACTTATGTAGGGGTTTGTAGGTGGGGCGGTGGATCATAATATCAAATGTATGGTTCAATATGTAAGTGAAGCAACGATGAAGACAATTTTACGATTTGGTGCATGGTTTGTTCTTGTGGGGTTAATTGGGGCCTGAGTAGACAAGATGATATGTTGGAGTGAATCACACAAATATTATTCTATAAAAATAAATAATTTGATGTGTTGCATAAACCAATTCATCTATCATGTGATGTGGTATAAAATACCTTATACGAACTGACCTTGCAATACGCGATTCTCACGCTCATTCTAGTGTTTAATCACTTCTTTCCAAACTCACTTTTAATTAACATCAATGTCACACCTCGTGAGAGGTTTTCATGTCCTCTAGTGGTTGTAGTATTTGTTGACAGTAACTGAACTGAAGTGTGATTTCAATTCTATGATATTAATCCAAATAAGTACATGCAATTCATGTATCAATCTTTTTGTCAAGAACGTCATGTTTGAACTCAAGGTACAATCTCCCATAAAACTGATATGTAAACGATATGTTTGAGTAAATATAAGAAATATTAAAAAAAAATATAATCAAAATAATAAATGTGTGAATATATAACTTGCTCTATTATTATCTATTCAATTATTTTTTGGTATTCTTTTATGTCGTTATAAACAATTTTATTGAAGTTCAGATCATCAAAGTTAGAGAATTCGACGACTTTTAAAATGTGAGAATAAGAGGTATTTATGTAAATATGATTAATTAAAGTTTAACGTATTTTTTCTCTTTTAATGTAGAATTTATTAATATAAATAAATCTTATATTAATTTTTTATTTGTTAAAAAAAATATATTAAAATAATTGTATTCTATAAATACAATCTCTTAAAAAAAAAATACAATTCACATTATTGTATTCCTTTCCAACGTTTAAAAATGAAAAACGAAATATATGTCGTATTAATTTTAAATAAGGTATTTTGTAATTTCTTTTGTTCAAGATAGGGATATATGGGAAAAAATCCCTAAACAAAAGCATTAGAGGGAACAGTACTGAGAAAGATCTAAATCTTTCAACTCCCATCAATAGCATTGCACTGTAGCTTTTTTATTTGAAAAAAATAAAAATAAGGCCTACCCTAGAGTACTTTAAACCTTATAAAAGGTGTATCCCTACGTACAACAGCGCCAGCCTAGAAAAGACAAACATGTAAATATGAGGGATTACGGTCTTGTCGATATTGACAGCAAAATCTACATCTACATTTCTCAAATAAAATACAACTATTCAATTATTACTTGAAAAATATTTTTATTTTTAAAGTACAATTACTGCACATAAAACATTTAAAAAATTACTTTTATTGTAAGTCATACATGCACGAGAAATGCTATGAGAATATTATTTGTACTCAAATTCTTACAATAACATTATTATTACCTCTTAAGCCGATCTATACTTTAGATAAGATAGCCTAATAGATAAACATGCACTAGGTGGAAAAATGAGTGCTTATAAAAATAAGTATTTTTACAAACACATTTCTTGATAACTTTTTCAATTTGAATAATTATATTAAATTAAATAAATAAATAAATATTGAAATATAATAATAAATAGTTATAAAAGTAATCTATTTAATAATTTTTGAAAAATACTAAGTTTGTAAAATTGAGTGTAAGCACTATCATTAAAAAAACAAATAAATATAAAGAAAAAGACATAACTTTAAATAATTAAAATGATTGATTTGAATATGATACTCACTCAACCAAACTCTAGAATATGTAAGTGTTCACCAAATGTTATTTAAAAATATGTAAGTGTTCACCAAATGTTATTTAAAATAAATTATGTATAAACAAATTTTAACTAGCATCAACTTCTTGATGAAGATATAGATCAATGTTCAAAAATATTCAAAACACTAACGAAAATCAATAATATTCTTTAAAATTATAAATTAATAATTTTTTTTATCATTATATTTAAGATAGTGACATATTAAAATTGCTTTGACGAAATATATTTTAAATATATTTTTATTTTTTATTATACTTAATTGAAGATTTTCTCTATAACAGATAAGGACTACGACATCTTTATATTTATTTTTTGTTTTATTTATAAAATAATAATAATAGTTTTTTAAAATAATAATGATAAATTTATAAAATATTTTTAAATCTTTAGGGTTTTGAAAAATTAACATCGTCTATCTCTTATCTATCATTTTTTTTATCTTCTCTCAATTCTCTATTCAACGTAGGTTCTTAGTCTTGATCTTTATACTATCTCAATTTATTTATTATATTTTTTAGGTTGTTACTATTTTCCTTTTTTACTTATGTAATATATGATATTGTATGATATTATTTGTTAATTGTGAATTGTTTTAGTTAATATATGAATTTTAAAATTATTAATTTTATAAAAAAAATCTTAAAAAAATATTAATTTTTTTGTATTTAAACATTGTATCGCTTTTAAAAAAATTCACAAGTTAATTAATATTTATTACTCTCTCTAATATTTTGTACAAATAGTGTTACGAACTATATTATTTTCTCATTTGTAAAATAAGAGAAAATCATTTCAAAAAGTTTTGTTAATACTAATTAAAATTAAAAATAACTATTAAATATAACACTAATGTTATTCAATAAAAAGGTAAATATTAAAATGAATGTTAAAAAAAAAAAGTGATGTTAGTACATCATCATCACCTAAAATACTATTTTTAGTTCATTAATAATATTACACTCTTGACATGTAGTACTATCTTAAAATTTATTGCGATTATTATTTCTTCAACTAAAAAATGTTGTATATATATCGACCATTCGCCCATAAGACCCAACCACGATCTTTTTTCATTGAAGAAAACAAAAACACACTCACACTCCACACCACACCACAATGAACATTGAAATCTTCTCATACGACCCCACAACTACCACCACCACCTTAAATCTTCCAAACCAAAACCAAACAACACTCGAAGGAATCGCCGCTGTTGTCGGAGAACACGTCCTCTATGGACCCCACCAAACCACCAAAACGACACCATCCATCTCCGTTTCAAACACCGAAAACAAAACACAAACAACAAACAACAACAACAACAACACAATCTCAACAAACAAAGCCTACAGAGGTGTGAGAAAGAGACCATGGGGAAGATGGTCAGCTGAAATACGTGACCGAATCGGTCGCTGTCGTCACTGGCTAGGAACATTCGACACTGCCGAAGAAGCGGCGCGTGCTTACGACGCTGCTGCTAGGCGTTTGAGAGGTTCTAAAGCTCGAACTAATTTTAAGATTCCTTCGGTTTTTCCAGTACCGTTATCACCGACTTCAGCATCTTCTTCATCTTCTTCGGATAGTGTTGTTAAGAACAAAAATAAATTTAACGGTGGTAGAAAATGTTGTGTTGTTACTTCTGTGGAACAATTGTTCAGTGGTGTTCCTGAAGTTCGAAGAGAAAGAGATAATAATGGGAATGTTGGGTTTGGTAGTAGAACTACTACTGGAATGGTTATGTAAGTTCAATACTATTAAGTGTTTGTTTGGTTTTGCGATGATATCAACAATATTATAATGAATCAATGTGATTTTATATAAAGTTAATAGTACGGTATTATAGTTAATTTGTCGTAATCAAAATGAGTCATCGAAATTTTCACTTATTCTAAGATATATTTTAAGGGAAAACACGGTGACTCATTTTGATATAGACAAAAGCACTATAATATTAAACATTAGATAGTTTTTATAAAATCACGATGGTTTAGTTATTATAATTTTGTAAAGTTTATCGGAAAATCAGTCTTAGACAACAAATATAATTAGAAGTCAAATTCTAGTAATTGCTATAGGAAACTTTTTTTTGTGTGGAGGTTTTTTAGTCTTAGGTGGTGTTATTTATTTTGGGTGTTAATTTGGGTATTATGAAGTAATATCTGAATTAATGTTGATGTCTATATATATGTATGTAGTTTAATGAATGAAAGAAGGGCTTAATTTCTTTAATGAGGAATATAATAGTGAATTTTTGTTATTAGTTTGTTTAGAGGTAGAAGATTTGTTAACGGTTGGATCAAACCTCTTGAACATGGTCTTTTATTTAAGCTTTGTGATGAAAAAATGTTCTTGAGAGAGAATATTTATTTTAAAGTAGGCAATTAAGTTTCTCACTAGAAATTAGATATTTAGGTATTTAATCTCTTTTATAAAACTTTTTCAGTATTTCTACTATGAACATTAGGCCATTCCTTCCTCTCTTATGGCATTAGAAGCAACATAGTTTTGAGAAATGATTTTTTGATATTAAAACTTGGATGTTGAACACAATCTTCTTTGATTTATGTGTATTTTTTAATAATTAGGAGAGATTTAAAGTAGAAGGTCTTGATTTGATCTAAAAAATTAATAGAATCTAATTTATTAATATTTTCTATAAAAATGTCAAAAATTAATAAGTTAATCTAATTTATTAATATTTATCTACAAAAATGTCAGTATGTAGTGGTTGTATTATGATATTTAAATAACATAATTTCTTAGTAGTATATACAAAGAAGTAGAGTATTTGTTGGCATACATACTAAATTTACTGTAGCAACTTTATTTGTGACATTTGTCAAATCCGATTCTCTATCAACTTTTATTATTCATGAGTAATGCTCCATACCACTTTTACATATTTGCTGTATCACTTTGTCTTTGGGTTATCTAATTATCTTATATCTAATTTTTGGTATCTAAAAGAGTCTTCCATAATATTCTTGAACTAGTCTTAGGGAGCTATGGACCAAACAACCTCAATATATTATGCTTTGAGACTCGCGCAACTGGGGGATTTATATCCAAGCTTACTTAGTCTTGTCTATCACTTAAGCTTAATTAAGACCCTCGACTGGGATTTAGTCTTATTTTACAAAAGTTGTTCGGTCGGTGAGTTATTTGGAAGAGTTTCATATAAGAACGTTGAAAGAGTTTCTAGAATATGACCAATTGATGCTTTTTTTTATTTTCAGAAAGATTTGGTAAGAGTTTGAGTCATAATAAATTTGTGAAGGTTTACATCTTCACAAAGTATATGATTGTCTAAAATTTTACATAATTTTCTTTAAATTAAATAAATATGAAAATGGTTATTATGTGGGGGTTTAAATTACCACAGATGACCTCATTTGTTAAAAAATAAATTTTAAAAAACTGTAAAAACTATTAAAAAAACATAATTATTTTAAAATAGAAATAATAATTTAAATTTATTTAAAAAAATGTAGTATAAAACATAAAATAGGAGATAAAATAATAAAGAGAAATTGAATATAAAAAATAAAGGAATGATAAAGAAAAAATTAGACAAAAATGAAATATGCACTAGAAAATAAGATAGAAATTTGTACGGTCTAAACATTCATAAATTTGTAGTGGTATAAACTCTTATACTAAATTAATCGTCTAAATTAAAATAAAATAAATATGTTTTTGCAATTGGAAGAGTACCTCATAAAGTTTTTGAAGAATTTTTCAGCCATCAATGACAATATATTTAAATTTTACAAATTGTGAGTCTAGTTTCTTAGTAAATTGTGAGTTTTTATTATACCCATTAATAAGTGTTATTGTTGTATATATCTTGCTTCGTTCAAAGAAGATTTTTAAAAAAAAATTAAAATTTTAGTTGTAGTCTTTAAAAATAATTAGAGTTTTTAATTCATATAAAATTATTTATACATAATTTTAAAATAAAAAATCAATTTAGTTAACGAGTGAAAATAAAGAAATAAAAAATTGTAATTAAGATAAAATTTTAAATTTTTATGGAGTAACTTTTAATTTATTTTAAACATTATGGAAACAATTTGTCAAAAATTATATCTTGATATTCTGGTAGGGATTAAATATGTGCATGACAATTTTATATGGATTAAAAAAATATAATTTTTTTATAAGAATTAAAAATAAAAATTTATTTAATTTTTGAAAAATATTGTATTTTCATATACAAAAATATTATATTTTCGTCTATTAAAAATTGTATTTTTGTTAATTTATATTATAATTTAAGTTGAAATATAATTTAAGTTTTTTATTTAAATTTAATCTTTATAAATTTAAAAATTATTACTTTTAATATATGACATCGTTAATGATCTAATAAAATTACTTCAAACGATCTAATACATTAGCGATGTAAATTAAAATCAACTATTTTTAAATTTGCAGCAACTAATAATATAAACAAAAAATAACTCATCGGGGTTAACATATATAACACTAATTGGATAAATTAAAATAATTTAAACTATAATTTATTGATAGAGATTTCTAAAATTGTATTTTCATTCTAATCGATGATCATAGTGATTGATTAGATGAGATCTTTGGTAGAGATTTTTAAAATGAGTCACAGCCGTTTTGTCGCATATAAAATTGTACATTACTGTGACTTCTATTCCTGGACTTGAGTTGTGGCAGTGGCAGTGACAGTTGCAGTATGACAAACTTCTCAAGGTCATATCAAACGAAATTATTAGTTTTTGACAGCCACTCAGGTAGTTTAAACAGAGATGAAGGTCACTGCAACGAAATTAGTACTTGGATATAATAAATAAAAAATAAATAAAAAGCAAATTAATTTTATATTATTTATAAATTAATAAATTAGGATTTTATATAATAAATAAATTTTGATTAATAATGATAAATATGTTAATCTCATAAAAATAATACTACTATAATATTATTAGTAAAGAATTTTTCAATAATTCAGTTTGTTTAATCTTTTTATTTTCACTCGGTGACGAAATTTTTCATTCTATTTAAAATTTGATAACTAATGTACTTTTGAGATGGTTCTTTATTTTATGTATTGATATATTTCAAAACTAAATTTTGATTGTTACTCTGAATTTCATATATGAAATTTAAGTTAATTTTTTGTTTTTATTTTTAACTATAAAAAAATAATTATGGACGTATAAAATATTGACAAATATAAATGGAAAAATATAATAAAGTTTAAAAAATTAATTAAATTGTTTTAGAATTTTTTTTAAACAAAATAAATTCATTTGTATTCAAAGTAGTGGTTTACAATAGTGAGAATGATGGTCAAAATGGTGATGGTAAATAGAGCTGTAAAAAAAAACTCCAATTATAATGCTTTTTTAATTTTTTTTTTTAAATTTTAATTCATTATTTTATGGTGTTTAAGGGAAAGGACTATGAGACTTATAGATTCTAATATTTTTTTAATTTTAAATATTTTTTTTAAAAAAAAATTTGAAATTTATTTTATTCGAAAAAACTTAAAAAATATTTTTTTTTCTCAAATAATTGTGAGAAAAATAAAAAAATTCTCAAAAAAACTAAAAAAAAGTTTGATCCAAATTTTTTTTTATTTAAAAATAAATTAAAAATTTTTTATTGAAAAAAAATCGAACCTTTTTAATTTGATTTTAGTTTAGTTCACAACCTTTTTGTTTTGATTATCAGAAGAAATGAAAAAATACGTGAAGGTTTTTGGTGCAAAGCAAGATAGATAAAAGACCTAGAGTCGAGTGGTGTAGTCATTGAGCAAGAAGATGAAAGGAAAGTGGCTTCCAGCAAAAGTTATGGCCTACATGTAATATTCATTATTACTCTAATGTTTGGGTGAAAAAAAAAATAAAAACATTTTGCATTAAAAAATAGCTAATATTATTGCCTAGTCTTAATGGTAATTTTGCCTATAATGCCCTCAACTTCTACCGCTGAATTGTTTTCTTATATGAAATTGATAGGTTTTTGTAATGAAATCCATCACGGCCCATAGGGTTATAAAAAGACACAAATATTCTCAGTTAAAGGCGGATTCTTATTTACAAACTCTTTGTTAGTCTTGCCTTTGATCTTGTTACGCTCTTAGCAAATTTCTAGTTTTAATAATATTAAGTTTTTCTATTTTATTTTGTTTTTGTTTTCATTTTTAATGTCTTTATATTTTTATTTTGATTCTATTATTATTACGTGTGAGTAGGTCTCTTTATCTTGAGATCGTAGAGTTTCCAATGATGAATCTCTTAACAATTTCTAATACTTTCTTTTTGTCATGAGTGTTGCTTTTTCAATTAAATCTTAGTAAGAATCGTGATTTTACTTAGATATCAAATGAAGTAATGAAAAGTGAAATTAAATTATGAAAATAAATTTAGTTTTCTTGAAATTATGAAAGATAGTTTATCTTAATGGATTTTGCTAATACATCAATTGTGAAAATAAATTGGATATTAATTTAAAATACATTTTTTTTCTGTGAAAAAGTACATTAGTTGTTCATCTAATTTTTAAGAGTTTAACACCCATAATTTAGTGAAGATTAATTTTATTGTGCCTATCATTGTGAAAAACTACTATCTCAAAGTTTTATTGTGATAGCTAAATTTAACAAAAAAAATTCATTTTATCAATAATTGTAGTTTTAGCTAATCATCATAGTAAAGAGTTTGATACTTATAATAAAGTTCTTGGGAAAACGATAATTTTTACTACGATAATAATGTACACTTACAGACTTATCATGGTCGGCAATGGTCAAAGTGATGATTGATGGTGATCAGAGGGGCTGTTAGAACAATGTCTAAGTGGTGGTTGAGGTGGTTAGATTGGTGGTCAAAGTGGTGATAAGAGAATTGGTGACTAACGTGCATTAATGATAATGAGTTAAAATAAAAATAAGAATTAGAAAATTTATTTTTATGGTTTTGTGTTTTAGGATATGTTTGAGAGTTTAGTTTTAGTAGAGAAGAAAGGAGAGAAGACTTATCTTTCTATTTCAAAATAAGGAAGTTATAAAATATTTCTTAATATAAATTATGTGGAATTGAGGTGATATATTATCATTTATCATGTTATTCTTTTTTTTAATTTCTTTTTTAAATTTATACCAAATATTGATTTAACCCTCCCATTTAAACCCCCTCCAAAATTTAATTCATAAACATTAAAAAAAAATTGTTTTCAACATATAACTTTTATAACTATGTTTTTATTTATTTGATTAAAAAAAGAACTATATTTTAATTTGTAAATTTTTTTACTTGGGGTTCAAATAAATAGGTGTCTTTGCAAATTACAATCACACACTCCGAACACATTCAAGGCTGCCACTGGATTTGGGTTACATGTTTTGATTATATGAGCCCAGCTAACTTTCTGAAAACATTGCTTTTTGCACCCGATTATTTCTCATACACACGCTCCTGTTAATTTTTTATTTATTTTTGTTTATTTTTATCATACCTCTTTTCCAATTTTAGCACTGATGCATCATCCGGTTGACTAATTGCATTTATTATCTCTCTTCTTCCTTTTGTGTTTCAGTTGTGTTCAAAACAAAACATTTTAGTAATGTTCTTGAATGTATTATTATTTTGATGTATACTTACAATTTACTATTGTTTTGAGAGGTATAATATCCTCTAACAATATAGATTGTTCTATTAACTAAATATCTTAAGAAGAATATGAACTATACAACTTAGTATCCCAATGAGATATGAGGTAGAAATCAAAAAATGCAAAGCTATAATATAACATATGTTGGGTTTTGGGCTCCCTTCCAATGTGGAGAAAGGTCTAATATGTGCAAGTCCATGTGTCTCACTTAACCAACTGGAGATAGGTTAGATTAGTGGGTGTGAGAGAGCTGAATTCAGAGAGTGAGACAAAGAGAAAAGTGAGAGAGGAAGAGCAAAACCCATTTTCGCATAAAACAGAGCAGCAGCTCTAGATTCACGATTTATCATTCGTTCACCGTCGGATCGGGCTGAAATTTGGACAGCAGGTTCGTGACTCGTGGTAATTCAATTTGACCGGTTGGATCGTCGATCAGAGGTCTGAGGTGGAGAAATTGAGATCGGAAAGTAGCAGTTTTTCCTAGTTTTTTCTGCTGAACTTTGTTCTCAATTTCATTCTTGTTTTCTCATTGTTTTGCTGATTGTTGTTATGGTGAGTTTTCATTTTCAAGCATGAAATTGAGAACAAAGTTCAGCAGAAAAAACCAGGAAAAACTGCTACTGTCCGAGCTCAATTTCTCCCACCTCAGACCTCTGATCGACAATCCAACCGGTCATATTGAAGTACCACGAGTCACGAACCTGCTGTCTAAATTTCAGCCCGATCCGACAGTGAACGAAGGAAAAATCGCGAATCTAGAGCAGCTATTCTATTTTATGCGAAAATGAGTTTTGCTCTTTATCTCTCACTTCTCTCTTTGCCTCACTCTCTGAATTCAGCTCTCTCACACCCACTAATCTGACCTATCTCCACTTGGTTAGGTGAGACACATGGGCTTGCACATATTGGACCTTTCTCCACATAGGAAGGGAGCCCAAAACCCAAAAACATATTTATCAAATTCAAGTTAGTCATGTGAATTTTGATTAAACATATGTTTGTTCGTTAAAGAATAATATTGTATCTGCATATATTGTAGTTTATTATTGTTGTATATTTTTGTCTTGTTATTAATTATTTAAAATCTTTCTCTTAATTTTTAAAATATTTAAATGCATTTTTGGTCTTTTATTTAATTAAAAAAAAATTATTTTTAGTTTTTCAATTTCTAAATACCGAATTTTGTTTTTTCTTTTTACATCTTTGGAATTTTATTGGTCCTCTCGATGTTTAATAATGTGACATTTTAATATCATAACTAATGTTGTTTAAGATTTTTGTATATATATATTAAAAAGTACAATAAGTAGTAGTAAGAGATAAATAATTTTGTCAATCATATTAATTATTGTTATATTTTTCAATGTTGTCAAATAGAGGGAATAATAAGATGATTAAAAATTAAATTTGAATTAAATAGAGAGAATATAGTTTCATTTAAACCTTTAAGAAAATAGCGACCTATATGAGTCGAGAAATAAAAGAATATCAAACTGTGTCCTGTGAAATATTAAATTGTGTTATTTGAAATGTTCTTATTTAGAAAATATTTTCTTTATATAGTATAATAATAGATAGATGTGAGAATATTATTTGCCAATTTATGATACAATGAATTCATATGTTTTTCTAAATTAATTAAGAATAATGATTTATATAAAATATTGAATACAAATTCATTTCTCGATTAGGATTTTGAATATTCATAACATGACTAAATAAATATTTAATTTAAGTAATTGTGACAAATGTTTGTATATTATGTGGCTGACATCAAATTTTCAACATATGGTCAAACGCAATGTCTCCATTTCAATGACACTAAGATCCAAAATTCCTTCCATGCTTGGCCCAATCTATGGCCCTTGATTATAGATCAATACTGACAAGTTGAAAATTTTTGTACCCATATCTAGACATATATTTTCATATTTGTAACTTTTGTCCATAATTTTTTTTAAAATATCTTCATAGTCAATACCAAAAATAAAAATAATTCACACATACCCTCCTTCGGAATAATCAGAAGAAGTAAACTTTTTCTCCTGAAATTCTTGAAATCAGAAAATTCAATTTTTAATTTTTTTTTATTTACCAATTTTTGAAATCAATACTATTAAATTTTCTCAATTTTTTTTTGCCTAATGAAAATGAACAATTTGGTAGAGAATTTTTTTTTTATCTACTAGAAATTTTGAAAACGAAAACATTTGGTAGATAAAAATTTTCTCACTTTTTTTTGCCTAATAGAAATTTCAGAAACCAAAAATTTAATACAATAAATTTTTCTCAACATTTTTTTATCAATCGAAATTTCAAAAATGAAGAAAAAGAAAATTCTCAATTAGAAAATTTTGATAGACACAAATTTTTCTCTATCTACGGGAATTTTCGAAAAAGATAAATTTATTAGACAAAATTTCGAAACCAAAAATTTTTTAAAATTGTTTTTGTCTATCGAAAAATTTGATAGGCAAAATTTTTTCTCAACTTTATTTGCCTACCAGAAATTTAAAAATCAATTATTGTCTACTAAAAATTTCAAAATAATAAATTTAATAGATAAAAATATTCTCAATTCTTTTTTTGATTTATTGGAAATTTCCAAAATAATTTTATGCACATCGAAAATTTTGAAAACGAATATATTAAGTACGGTAAAACAAATTCAAAAATTTTCAACAAGAGAAATTAAAAATGATAGGAGTAAAGTTGGATTTAAAAAAAATGCGGGATAAAGGTATAAGTGAGAAAATCAAATTTAATTTTTGGTAGATATGATTAAATTTGATTTTACTTCATTTTCTGTCACACTAAGATCCAAAATTTGTTCCAAGCTTGACCCATGATTTATAACCAACATTATTGTCAAGGTAAAGTTAAAGTTGAATATTAATCCAATCTCTCAAGTAGTTTTATTTATTAGATTTTAACTTTCAGTAATATAAAATACACTACACCCTGATTATTATTTTCGATATTATATTTGAGAGTAGAGAGATAAAATTTAGGGGACAAATGAATATTCACTCTGGTGGGATGCACAAAATTTTATCCCATATATCTCTCTCTCTTTACTTTTTAATATAATTCAATTTTATTTTTTAAAAAAAAAATAAAAAAGTTCAAAATTTTAATTTTCTAAAATATATTTGTATTCTGAAAAATAAAAAAAAAATTCTGAAACTAAAAAATTTGGTAGCGTAACAAACATTTAATTTTGTGTTTTTATTTAAAAAAAAAAGGATAATTTAAGTAAAATCTAGAAGTAGAAATATAATTTATAGGGTATGGTGTAATATTTTGTCGAATACAATGTCTCCATTTTCTGTTACAATACGGTCCAAATTTGCTTCCATGCCTGGTCCAATTTATAGCCCATAATTATCTGGATACCATGAGACAATTTTGGTATGAGAATATTATCGTTTTCTAAGAATACAAGATGTTCACATAAAACCCTTTTTGTAAAAAAGAAAGAAAGATGTTCGGATTTTTTATTTGCATATTCCTTTTTTTTTTTAAATATATTAAATTGCTACACTTAGAAAAAATAATATTAAATTATTCTATTTTTTAGATTAATACATCATTGCACGTTCGGCTAAGATTTTCTGAAAGTTTTTCCTTTTTCAATTCAATAGAAGGTCGTATCATTTTTTTTTTTCCATATTTTTTGCCATTGCAAAATTATTTATTTAATAAAATAAAAAAAAATTATAATATTTTAAAAATAAAATATTATTAATAAACTAAAATAAAAATAATAAAATAAAATTATATTAATATTAATAATAAAATAAATTAATAAAATTGAACAAATAAATTAAAGAAAAATATACCACACATTGAACAAAAAATACATTAAATTCAAATTTTATTATTATTTTTATTAATTTTTATTTATTAGATTCAATAAAAAAAAATAGGAAGAAGTTGTTATATTACAAAGAGTCATTTGTTTTGGCATATCTATCATAACAAGTCATTTGTTTTGGCATATCTAAAAAAAAAGTCAAAATACTATTCATAAAATAAAATACATCAAATTAAAAATAATATATATATATATATATTTGTGTAAAAAATAAATAAAAATAACGTGTCCCTAATATTTTGGAGATAAATTAATCTGACAATTTACTACATCTTAGTATTTACCTCCAATGATTTTTTTTATATATGCTAAATATCCACTGATTTATCGGTAAAATATTAGGTACACATTATTTACTTTTTACACATTGTGAATTATTTTTTTCTTCAATTTAATGTATTTTATTTTTTCAATCTAATATTTTTGGTATTTTTTAAAGTGTGGCAACAGAAAGTCCATCTCCAGTATTAGGTGTACAAATTTTTTTTCCCTGCATTTTTTGCAATTAAAAAATCATTTATTTAATAAAAGAAAAATAATTATAATATTTTAAAAAAGAAAATATTATCAATAAACTAAAATAAAATTAATTATATTCATAAAAAAATTAATTAAATTGAACAAATAAAATACATTAGATTGAACTTTTTTTTTAAAAAAACCTGCCAAAATATAAATAATATGTCTCTGATATCTTGGCGATGAATCAGTAGCCATTTAACATATATAAACAAAGATATATAAAAAAAATTAATTGAATGTATATTCTAGCATATGGTAAATTGTCACACTAATTTATCTTCAAAATATTAGAGAAACGTCATATGTTTTTGGCACAGTCAACCTCCATGTTTTATTTTTTATAATTTAATATATTTTATTTTATTAATAATATTTTAATTTTTTTTTATAGATATGCCAGACAAATGGTGTTATAATATATGTGCCAAAACAAATAACGTGTTATAATATAACAACTTCTTCCTACTTTTTTGTTCAATTTTATTAACTTTTTTTTTATTAATATAATTTATTTTATTATGATTATTAATATAATTTTATTTTATTATTTGTACACCTACTACATGTTCGTAACTCCATAATGCGACCTTCTATTGAATTGAAAAAATAAATGCCTTCACGAAGTCGTTGGTTGAGCATGAGATGATATATTAGTGCAAAAAAGTAGGACAATTAGTATTATTTTTTCAAAGTGTGATAATTTGGTATATTTTTTTTAAAAAGGGATATACAAATAAAAAATCCAAGATGTTTTGACAAAATTCTAGTTTTCCTTATTCTTTTCTTCTTCACCCGTTGGATAAGTAGTTTAGAATCATTTTTTTAGTTTGAAATTATTATTTTAAATAGTTTTTATTTTATCTAAACAAATGATTTTAATGTAGATTTAATATTTCACTCGTATTTTATTAGTAATTTTATCATACATGGTAATAATTCTTTTGTTCGTTGTGTTGATGTGATATTGATTGGCTTCTTATTTATTACAATGTTCCATTGGTTCGGATAGATTAATTAACTTTGATCAAGTGCTAATTCAATCAATTTTTGCACTGCCATTGTTACAAATCCAAATACATAAATATTTTGTACTATTGGAGCATGTTGATATTTTATACTATTAATTTAGTCGCAAGTTTATTTGTAAATTCATCATTTTTAATTTTAATGAGTTTGATGTTTTTTTTATCAATTTGAATGAATGAATATTATTTTTAGTAAAAAAAAAAATTTAGATAAAATGTTGAGTAATAAATTTTATTTTTATAATTAATTTTATAGTTAAATAAATTTTTAATATCAAAAAATTTCAATTTGTTTTAATCGTTATAACAAAAATACATATTTTAGTCCTTATAAAATTATTCTACAAAACTTTTAGTCTCTGTTGAAATGAAATATGTTTTACTGTCCTCTAACTTTAAATTTTTTGAATGATTTTATAAAAAGTTTCTTCATAAAAATTTATAATATTTTAATATGAGATGAATAAAATATGAATTTTTTAAATGCCACGAATTAAAAATAAAAATAATGGAAATATAAACCTACAAATTGAAATTTTGAGATTACTTTTAGAAAATGATTTTTTTATTATAATTTTATTGAAAAAATAATTCAAAAATACACATTAACATTTTAATAAAAATTAAAATTATTTGCATAATCAATTTATATAAATTAATATATTTTGTTAACAAATAACTAAAAATGAAATTTAAAAATTCAATTAACAGAAACTCATGGCTATTCTCAAACATTGTTCCCTCTTTAGTCTTTACATATATTATATTAAGTTCAACAATGAAACAAACTGAAATGAACTCAGAAAGAGCATAAAATTCAAAACTTGCAATTCCACACCTAAACTTTTTTTATTTTTGTTGCTAATTACAACTTGTTTTATTGATACACTAGTACGGATCACTTCCACATACCATTTGTGGCTTCAAGAGCACTTTCTTAATGCTTTTCACTAGATCATTCCCTGTTACTCTGTACCCCTCACCCATCTGCAATGTGTATACAGAAGTGTATCCATTCAAGATTTCAAATTGTTGTCAAATATAATTAAACCTAGAAATCATTCTAATTGGATTATGTTATGATATAAGATACACAAAGTTATGAATTCAATAGGCAATAGGTATATACATCTATGACATCTTCATGTAAACATTTGTTGTCAAATATTTTGATTTGTCATATTAATTGAATATCTGACTCAATTTTAATTTTTGATCAATGTCATCTCATTAAAAAATCAACTAATTTATCCATAAATTTGATCATTTGATGCATATTTGTCACCAAATTTAATGAAAGCTTGCGTTTTTTTTAAGAAGTAGAAACTCACAATTCTAGTTATCACAATGTCAGAGACATTTGAATTTTTTTAATTCTAGTAAAACATTTGATTTGTTCTTTGTTATTTAACATAAAATAAGAAAAATTATAGGTGTTTCAAAAAACTCAAATTATATATTTATTTTTTATTATTTTTATAAAACAGACGTCTATCAAAACCCGGTATAATTAGTAAACATCATAGTTATTTGAACAATTTTTAAATCATATAAATAAATAAAAAATTATTTTTTAAAGGTAAAAAAGATCTCCATTTTTTTTCTCAATTACCCATTTAGACACTTGTCTTCTTTTTGTCCTAACTCATCAAAAGCATGAAATTATACTTTATAAATATATTTAATATAAAATTTGAATAAAATAATCAATTTTTATTAACTAAAGTTTCCTTTATATATAAAATAAGAGATACGACGATATTTACCTGAGCAATAATACTAATGGAAATAGCTGATTTCCCAAATGGCAAAACACTGCTTCCAGTGACAAAGAGCTGAAGATTTTCAAGATGGTTAAGTAATTTGAGCTCAATTCCATTTTGCTTCTTACAATGGATTTCAATTAGAACTTCTTTTCCCATTACTCTTGCTTCAATTTCTGGGAGGATGTTGTTGCAATCATCATCACAATTTGTTTCACCAGAATTTGTGTCTTCATTATTATTATTATTATTATTATTATTATTATTATTATTTCCACATAGATTATTTTTCTTGAGGACCATCACTGATGTGACACCAACGTTTTTGTCTTGTTTCTCTAGCTCGTTAACACGTTCTTGAAGTTGTTTCACGTAATCAATTGCTGCTCGAAGAATTGAAGCCTTGTCTGTCTGTAAAAAGGAAACTTCAAATTTCAGACCTTTTAATTTATTATTTTACCAAATTACTCAATCTGTTTCAAAATGAATATTGTATAGAGATTTTTAGATATATATTAAGAAATATAATTTATTAAGGAAACTTCAAATTTCAGACCTTTTAATTTATTGTTTTATTTTATCAAATTACCCACTCTGTTTTCAAAATGAATATATTGTTTGAGATTTTTAGATATATATTAAAAAATGTAATTTGTTAAAATAATTATTTTGTTAAATTATTTTTATTAATTATCAATTGATTTTTACTGTCAGAAATTATAATGATAATCAATTAATAGTTGATTATTTATATTCTTTTTCTACTATCATAATTGACTGACTGGTGTTGTACATTTATATTTTAAAGAGATAAATAAAATTATTATGATTGTTAAATATAAAATACATCGACAAATATTTCTGATACACTTATTAATGAATTAAAAATAAAA
>JBBPBS010000529.1:553897-573572 GCA_037974835.1 Cicer judaicum | reverse complement strand
ATAAAAAAAAAAGTAGCATAAAAGAGTTAATCATATGTTAATAATAAACAAGAAGTTATTGATAAGACTCAATACTTTTTAAGGCTTACAATAAATTCTAAAAACATTTTAAAAAAAACTTTTAATTACTAACAATTATTATTTTATTTCAATTTTACTTTATTTTTTGAACAGTTCAGATATTAATATACTAAATATAAAAAATTTATATATAAAAATTTGCTTATTTTCATAAAAATTGTACATTTTATTATTTTAATATATAAATACTATTTGGAAAATTATCAACTATACGACCATAAAAAACATTATTCACCCAGTAAACCAAAATCAAGTATGATTTTGTCATTTAGCATACAAATGCTCTTGCTCTATTTATCAAACATATAATGATAAAAAAGTGTACTTTGTACCCCAAAAAAAAGGTGTACTTTGTACCCCTCTCAAAATAGAATCTTAAAATATAAGTGAGATTAGTAAATTTGTTAATATATTTAATTTAAAATTTAAATTAAACATATTAAATTATTTTATATTTTAAAACGATATAGTATTAATTAATCAATTAAGGCAAACACTCTGATATTTGATCGAGTATAGTTCTCATGAACAAATTGATTTTTTTTAACTCTCAAATTCTAAAGAGAGAGGAATTTGATAGTACAAGTTCAGCGTAAGATACTTAAAGTCTGGTGGAGAGTTAGTCTGGTCAAAATTACACTCAATTTTCTCCAAACAATTCACCTCTAAACGATTTAATTAATAAATTGAGATTTTATATTAGTAGTTAATTATAGTTTTTACATTAATAAAATTATTTAATTTTTATTATAATTATTTTACGGTAATATATTTGTATGATTCTGATATAATAATAGTATAAACAACTTTACACTAATATGATAACAATTCAACTATTAAAGTTAACCACTCACAACAACTACCTGTTGGAAATCACTCCACAAATAAATTTATAAATTAAAATCAGAAAAAAAAAACTTATAAATGATGTCTATAAATTAATATTTTTTCACTTATAAATGATAAATTTTACTAATTGATGAATAAATTATTCAGAAATTTTAAAAGCTAACTAATTTATTTAAATATATAGTTTAAATTTTGTATTTATTTCACTCCATATACATTTTATTTTCAAAAAAAAAAACAAATTAAAAAAAAAAAAAATTACCTTGCTCAATCCAGGTATGGTGGCTGAAAGTGCGATGAATCTCTCAGTCAACTCTTGTCTCCGTTTTCTCTCTGCCATAATGTGGTCAACAGTTTGAGAACCGCTTCTTAGTCTCTTCACTCCGTTACGTTCGTTTGTTTTCCGTTCACCGTTTTTACTCTCTTGACTCCGTTTATTAGAAACCAAAGGAGAATCACGTTTACCTTCGAAATCGAGACACGGTTCCGGTGTAGCCGGTATCATAGTTGAATTATCAAAAGACAAAATGTATGTCTTTGGTAAAGAACATCGACGAGGAGTAACCTTTTTCGGATTCAGATCTTGTTGTTGTTGTTCTTGTTCAGACACTATTGAATTTGAACTGTTACTTTTAACCATGTTTCCAACAACCTCAACAACGCCGTTAACTTTAACACTAACCGAATCGTTTTGAACTTGTTGAAATGAATATTCACTTATTTCACTTTCTGAAGAGAAAGTTTGTGGTGTTTGTAACAAAATCTCTCTAAGAAAATCGTCACCGTCAGTGTTAACGTCGTCGCAATTATCTAAGAAATAATCATCGCCACAATCCAATTGATCCTGCAAAAATTAATTCAGTTTTCTTTAATCACAAAATTACTCTAGTACAAAATATTGCTCCAGATCCTTGAATAATAATATATATAGTTCAAATTTTGAAATAAATTTTGTTGACTTAAATTTGTTTATATCTAAGATCAAATAAATAATATAAATTAAAGAAAGTTTTTACATGTTTTCATTAAATTTTTTTAATTAAGTTTTGTTTGTATAAATAATGTGACAAATAAATGAAAATGATAAATTACCGTGGGGAAATGGAAATTTTCCCATGATTCCTCCATTGGAAATTAGAGACAAGCTAGGTTGAGCAAAGTTCTATGTTTGTGTCTGTGTAATGATGTTTTTGTTCCACGGAGGTGGAATAATGATGGTAATATAATAATAGAGTCATGACTATGGTATGAAATAGATGGGGGACATGATATTACTCGTTTTTCATGCCAATTTAATTTCAGCCGTTGGATCATTGGTTTTGGAATGATATAATGTTGAAGTGGGTCCATGTGGACACCTAAAGGGAAAGGCTGAATTAGACAAGCTGTATTCACACTAAATTATTACTTTGATTACATATTCTGGACCATGCTTTCTGTTTCTTGGCAAAACTACAAATGCTGGAGAATCAGTTTTTTTATAAAATTAACAAACACATTGATCTTGATTTTGTGGGTGAATGTAAAGTAAATTAGATTTAACTAGACACAAACACGTGTTTTGGGCCAATATTTGCCGAGTAACAACATTGTTCTGATTTTGCAATAACAAAAAATTAATTGATTTTGTCGACAAGTGAATTCAATGTAATCTTATTTATATTTAAATATTATTTGTATAAAAATTAATTTATGATAAATTTTATAGTAATAATGGATGAATAATATTAATAATATATTATTTAACATACTTTTTTTAATAGATTGAGATTTAAGTAATTTTAAATTTAAATAAGACAAACAAAATTAATGGATCTTATATAAATTTCAATCAATAAAAAAATATATATTAAAATATATTAAAAAAATATATTAATGGATCGCTTTTCAAAATTAATAGTAGAAATTATTATATTTTTAAATAAAACTTGTATATAAAAGAAAATAATTATTATTAATTTGATCAATTGATGATTAATAAATATAATACAAGTTCATATGAGAATTGAGATGACAATGATACCTACTCTAATTAAATTTTAACCAGTCTAACAAATTAGAATTAATACAAAAACAAAATCAATTATGAATTGATTTTATGTTTCCAAAGGTGGAATCCAAGATTTCCCAAAAAGAAGAAAATGACATCAAACGTACATATTATTTTAAATAAATATGGTTTCTAGTTTAAGAAGTCACTGGAGTCAGTCTGCTATAGCTAGCAAGCAACCAAAACCAGTGACAAGAAAAAAGTTAGCTTAATTATTAAGAGTTAAAAATTTGGCGATAATCAAGAAAATACTTGGATCAATCCAATGATTAATGAGCTTAAGAATATTCAAACTTTAATTAAGCAAAATGGAAATTGTAAAAAATTATACTGTCTCTTGAAGATATGAGAAGTTGGTTTTTGTAAAAGACTTCTTTCCAATTTTTAAAATTTTTTATTTTTAAAATATTAATAATTAATTAATTTATTAAACTAAGTAATAAGAGATGGTAGATTTTTTTACTAATCCACCTAAGTACAAATTTTTATCCGAGGGAGAATAAGTAGGAGAATATCAAATTTAATTTTTTTTACAGAGACTAAAATATAATTTTATTCATATTACAAGGATAGAAAATACAATAAACTCTAATTTTTATCTTATTTTTTTAATTTAAACTCTTAAATCTAATTTTTTAAATATTGTAGTCTCATTCAATTTAAAAAATTAATTTCTATAAATATACATAAACGTGAAGGATATTCTATTTTTAAGAAAGATAGAATATGTTCATAGTCAAACTCTTAATTTTCTTTAGAGTAGTAAAAAAATCTATATTTAAAAATACAATTCTCTCTTAGCCTAATACTACTAAAAGAAATAGATGTTGAAACTTTAGTCAAACTATCATAAAAATTTAAACTCTCACCAAACAATTTTAATATACCAAATGAGATTTTCACAAAAGCAAAATTTTTTAAAATTGGATTCTTAATTTAGATTACAAATGATGTATACACCGCCAAAGGTCAAACACAACTATCACAATCCCCAAATATACCAACAATATTTGGAATGCCAACGAAAACCAATGGACCAGTTGTTCCATCCCAAAAATTTGGATTTTGTACCATATTTAGATTTATATTTTTATATTGGTAATTTTGTCTATAATTTTTTGAAAACACCCTCTTAGTCAATATTAAAAATAAAAAATTTCAACAATTCATATATATTTCCTCCTAAAATTCAGAAAAATTAAGTTTTTCCTTTGTTATTCTTCAACTGAAAAATTCATTATTCGAATTTTTCAATAGTTATTTTGTTAATATAAAAATTTATATTCGAATTTTTTGATAATTAATTTTTACTCTGAAAAATTATTTTTAAATTTTAAACTAAATAGCTACAGAAAAATTCAAAGAAAAATAATTATCAATTTTTTTTTTCAATAAAAAATTTCAAAATAATTTTTTTGTCTACAAAATTTTAGAAAACGAAATAATTTTATCAATTTGTTTTACTAGCGAAAATTTCGTCAACTTTTTATTGCCAACCAAAAATTTGAAAAGAGTAAAAGGGACGAAAATGGAGAAAAATAATTTAACTAATTATTTGAAATAGAGATTGCATAGAGACTGATATGAAAATATTTTTTTGTTAATATATTTTTGGTATAATAATTGGTGAATGTTGCTTTAAACTTCTATGAATTAATCATTAATGTTAGTGGAACCCTTAATATATATTATTGGATTACTAATGTTATGACATACCATTCATATACTTATAAATTTCAAGATATATATCCTATAAATATGACTCATGATATGATAAAAGGATAAATATTGAACAACATAATACAACTATTACTCTTTCTTTCTCCTTTCTCTATATTGTTCTATATTTTACTATAATTTTGGTTAATTTTAGATAACATCATCGACATGATTCTCTACCATACATTTTGGTTAATTTTGAATACTTTTTCTTTTTTGCAATATCCTTATATTAATTTATTTATAATATTGTTATTATGTTTGCTCTCATATTTTTTCATGTCAATTATTTTTATTTTTGTATATGAATTTTATTGAGAAATTTCTTTGACTTTATAATTATCATATCATATCATATCTTTATTTATTTATTCTTGTTAAATTTTAGAAGTATTTAACATTGAAAGCATTATTGACAGATTGCTCAAATCAAGATCATATGTGATATAGTTCCTAAAGAACTAAAACAAAATTGAAATTGAAGCATCACATAAGAATTGCTCAACTAAAGATTTTTGGTTAAGAAGAATGATTTGTGATTAAAACATCTCTAGAGGATAACTCAAAGAATAAGTTTTCTTGAACATTTTTATTGAAGATTTGTGGTGGAGTTCTTAAAGAACTAGACCATGATTAAAGTGTTCAAGATCTATTTGATCTTAATAGAATTTGAAACAAAGAAAAATAAGAGAAAATAAGTACAATTTATACTACTCGAATATGCTTATGAAGTAGAAACATTGAGAAAAATACTTTTAAGAATATTTGAAAGATTAGCCACATTTGTCTTTGCTATATCACATAATATTGAAAAGATTTGTTACATTTAACTCTAAAATATTATTGAGCGAAAAGTGTAAAGAAGTAAAAACTTTTCGCTTTGCAAAACTCTATACTGGAAAGTATAAAGAAGCAATAGTTTTGAAAAGCGAAAAGTTTTTGGACTTGAAGTTCGCACATATGAAGACGTGAAATACATTTATCGAGGGAAAAAAATGACAATGATGAAATACATTTATTAGAGACTATTGATAAAAAACTATAATTGATTTTGAAGAAACATATTTACATAAAGTGAATTCAAAACTTTTTCATATATGAAATGTTCAATTTTCATTCGAAATATGTGTTAAAATGTTGTTGTATGGATCACTTGATAGTGATAATTTTAATAAAAATTGTTGAATGATTTAATTTTTGTAAGACCTACAATTTAGACTCTTTAAGAGATTGTTTAATCAAAAGGAATACGTCTCTTTATGCTCTCAAAAATTCTAGATGCATGACATATACTATTTTTAGCAAATATTATCAAATGAGGATGATGTTATTTATCCATTTTTTAGAAAATATTTAGAAATGAATTTGATATAATTATTATTAGAATTTATGAAGAGCTTCCAAAATCAAATTGATTAAAGAAAAAGCATGAGATAAAATAGGTATGAAGGAAAAATATTTGTTTTGATTGAATATTTATAGAATATTATTTGAGTAAATCATGAAGCTTATATAGCAAAGGTACTAATTTGGTTTTATATAAATAAATCACATTTGTTGTGTACTCCAATAATTCTAAGGTCACTAGACATGAAAAAATATTGGTTTAAGAATTTGATAAAATGATGAAAAATTAATTAGTCTTGAAGTACCATGTTGTAGTTCAATTTGGAGACAACGTGTAACCTTGCTAACGGTAGATACTTGGATATATTTGTTGTTGTCCAGCTATTAACAATATACAACTCTTCACCATATAAAGACATTTGAACGAATTCAAACATATATTTTGTTACCTTAGATATGTATGTTATTTGTCTAATCCTCATAATGATATCATTACATGAGGCAAGTGAAGAATACAATTTTGTTGAGATATGTGTTTCTACACATACAAAAAACTTGTGGTTTTTCTTCTAAAAAAGAGTTAATGCAACAATTCAATGTGAAAATAATAGTACATGCACAATTCATTTGGAGAAAAGTATAATAAATAAGATATAACAAATTATTCTACAAAGTCATTGTCAAGTGAAACTTTTGAACAACTAGTACAAAAAAGTAATTGACCTTCACCGTGTTAGATAAATTGCCTCCATAAAGGGATAAATAAATATCTTTTGCACTCTTTTTAATGAGACAATTGCCACACAAATGATGTTGTACTCTTTTTTATCCCTATGTTTTTTTCATTGTGGATTTTGCTCACTAATGTTTATTGAAGCATATCTTTAATAGACATCTAAGGAAGAGCATTATGAATATTTGGTGGATGTCCTTTTCAATTTCCATGAGTTAAAGTCTTAATCCTTAATGTTAGTGAAAAGGATGTTGAAGTACATATTACAACTCATGTGATATCATGTATGTTTTATAAATAGAACTCATGTGATATTTGAAAAGGATGTTGAAGAACATATTATAACTCTTACTCTCTTATTTTCTCCTTTGTCTTTATTATTTTATATTTTGCTATAGTTTTGATTAATTTATAACAATTTTTAATTTTTAGAACATTATAACAACATAGAATGAGTATGAAGAAATCATATAAACTCTAAAAAATCCTCCAAAATCTTCCTCCATTACATTTTTTAAGTTCCCACAAATTAAGGAGATTTTATATAATGAAGAAAAATAAACTTTCCAAAGCTCTCTCCTCTCCCCTCCCTCGTAAACTCCAAGGAGACCCTTAATGGAGACAATGGATCATGAGAAGCTAACAGTAATACTAAGTCTCAAAGTATCTAGCTTTCATGGATTGTCAAGTTCACGAGTCCTAATCAAAGACTTGGAGAAAATTCAAATCCATTCTCAAAATTAACTCTAAATGAGCATTTATACGAGTCCTTATACCAAGTTTGTCTCAAATTAAGGTGAGACATAAGTAGCACCTTGATCCAAGAGCCATGAGTGTACTTATATCATATTATTTTTTAAAATATTAAATTAACTCTAGAAGTTTAACACATACATATTTCTAATGAAAATCAGTCTTAAAATACTACTTTTGATACAAAAATATAGATAATTTGTAATGCTTACAATAATATTCTATTATAATTGTATATAAATTTTACCTTTTTTGGTTTTTAAAATGCAAAATATTTTAATTAAGTAATTAATTGTTGTAATTTTTAATACTTGTATTTACGCACAAATTTTTTTTTTACTTGTGTAGCCTTTTATTTGTTATAACTAAAGATTTAACTTTTTTTTAGGCTTAAACCTATATGAAAAAGGAAGTTTTTTTTTAGAGAGCTAAAGTCTTTGCTTTATCCGGTAAGAAAAAAAAGTCTTTATTTTACTAGCTTGGATCTCATATACTTATATCATATCATGCTTCAAACAATAATTTATTACAATTCTTAGAAATAAAAATTACGATGAAATTAATGGATCAGAATCCACTCAAATGGAAAAAAAACATAAGAAAATAAGGTGTTAGATTTAGTCCTTTAAAATATAAAGGGTGTGAATTTTACAATGTTTAAAAAATGGAGAAAAATTAATTAAAGATTGAGATTAAAAACTTCAAAAATATATGAGAGAAATTTTTTTAAGAGAATTCTTTTCTGAAATTAATACTTCTGATACTGATATATTATAACTTTATGAAATAAAAATCTCAACAAAATTTGCCGACTAAAATCATGACCTGACATTTACCTCCATTATTAGTTCATTTTTGTATACTCATCACCTATTGGCATAAAATATATAATATATTTTCTCAGACGGTTACAATTTTAATAACCATAATTTGGAACTTGTAATCCAACCCTTTTAAGCATCATTGGGCATATCTATCTACCTATTATCTCTAATATTTAATATATTTAGTAAAGAGAATGAAAAAATGATTATTTTAAAATAATGTTAAAAAGACATTTTTTAACATATAATTTTTAATATGTATTTTTGAATATAAAATTCACGTGAATTTTACTAAATTTATTGAAAATTCACATAAATTTATTAAATTTATCTAAAATTCATATAATTTAATAAATTCTATATAAATTTTAGCTAATTAAAAAATATATAAAGAATACGTTGTTAACTTTTTTTTTTAGTAACGTAAATAATCTTTATACTTATTTAAAGGTTCTATAACTATTCACTTCACTTAGTGATAGACAACCATTACAAATTGGTTTTTTGTTCTTGTTCTTACAAGCCTGATTGATTTCTCTTTTTAATTTTTTAAATGATTGAGAAAATGAACAGGTGTTGCCCTTTGTAATGATTTGTTGTGTCAAATTTAATAACCAACTTACCTTAAGGAAAATATGTTGAAATATTAATTATTTTATGGTCAATCAATTTTTTAAGTAAATTTAATTAATTTAAAATCAAATTTTATAACCGATTAAAAAACTCAATTGGCCCACGATTTTGTCCCTTTCAAAGTCTCAATCAGTCTTTTCTACAGTGCTCACAAACTTTTACCATATAATTGCAACTTTTCTATTATATCAAAAAATGATTGCGTCTTTTCTATTATATCGAAAAATGATTGCAACTTTTAAGATATTTAAATAAATTATTTCAGCTTTTAATATGGAAAAAAGTAAGAAACACAGAAAAAAGAAGGAGAATAAAAAAATCTTTCTATGAGAAACTTGGTAAAGATACTATTGATATTCACCTTTAAATTATGGTTATTGTTTCGTTTTTAAGTGAAATAATTGGTTTTTTCTTCTCGTATATGATAGTAATATTGTTGAAGCTTATGAATTTTTTGACTTAGAGGTTGAGAAAAATTGATGATTCCTAAAATGTTGTTATCAAGAATTGACTCCTAGACTTGTCAGAGTAAATGAGTGTTTTGAGTTGGAACTATCGAGACTTAGGTAACCTCCGTGCAATTCCTAATTTAAAATACCTCGTCCAAAACTACAATGCAAATGTGATATTTTTGTACGAGACTTTGGTTCATTCCAATAAGATACACAAGCCTCGTCATTTCACAACAAGAAAATCACCATATAGCTAGGGCTTTGAAGCATTCACAATGTCTTTCTAGGTATTTTTCCACGGTCATAATCCTAGGAAAATGGTCAAGTTATTTTTCGAGGGCCAAAACCTTAAGATAATACACAATGATTCCTTATTAAAATGTAGCTAAGGTTAAAGTTCTCGCAAAAACACACAATGATTCCTTATTTCGATAGATGAAGCACTCACTATCTTACTGAGAATATTTTTAAGGGTTATAACCTTCGCCCACCTAAGTACATAACGCATTTAGCTCCTTCCTCGTTTCTACTTTTTTGCATTCCTATCTTCTTCATTTTCAAATTATCTATCTACTTTCATCTTTTTCGTTACATTCACTATCTCATTCTCTCTTTTCTCCATTTTTCGGTCTCACTTTACTATCTTGGTATGTAACTTTTTTTTGTCCATTCTCGCTTATCTCTCCATTCAATCTCTCTCTCTCTCTCTCTTTTATCTTTTCTCCATTCTCTCTTTTCTTCATTTTCTGATATTATTTTTGTTTAAAATATTGAGATATTTATTAAAGTTTTAGTATTTAGATTTATCTTCAACTTTATTTATGTCTTATTAATCATTTTAAGTAATTCAATTTTAAATAAAATTAGTTTAACTATAATTCTAATTAAATAGGTTAAATTTAAATAATATTGCAAAATAAATTTGAAATAATTTATTTAATTACACATATAATTTATTATAATATTTTATAATATAATAATCAATTTTTGTATGATAAATTTAAATTTAAATTGAATGATAAATATTTTTTATTATAATAATTTTTTGGTGCAAAGGAGGGCCAAAGCCCAAAAGAAAGACACTAAGTAGCTAGTCGGACATTGTGAGGTATCCAAGCCCTAGATAAATCAAAAAGAATGATCCTATAGAGCTCAATTAGGGGAGACTCTAGAATAATACAATTGTAAGTGTTTAAAGAGAAACTAAAATTAGCAAGACATGATGTTCCAATTGAGAGTGAGAAAATGTTTGATGTGTTGTAGCAAAGTAGAGATCTTCCCTCCAAATTTTCAATTTTCTGTGATCATATCAATCAAAACTTTTGAGTCACTTTTCACAATAAGGTGAGAGATTCCCTCTCTTTAAGTTGTGACTAAACCAAGGTACAATTCTCACATTTTTACATGCAGGACATCACACATGAAGGTATTCTTGATGTTCCCCTTGATCCACCTCCCAACTAAGTTGTGAAAAATCCATCCACATCTTGAAAGCTTACCATTTTTTTTGCATGCACCACCACTATTAAGCTTGATCCATCCATCTGAAGGTTGATTCCATCTAATGTAGGTAATATCTCTTTGAAGCAGATTCCGAACAAACGTATGGTAAGTGAAATACTCAGTTGCGCTAACAAAGTTATGAATAGCCATAATAGGATTGTGTCATCGTTGGAAGTCAACCTCAAGGATGGATTTATTTCTCCATATTCACATAAACCAACAAGTAGTCATGAAGGTAGATTGCCATTCTCTCGTTGAAGTTCAGCCCTAATAATTGCTTAGGTTGTTGGCAATCTAGTCCTTGTAAATTAAAGAGAGAAAAAATTATAATACAAATTAGGTGACACTATATTAAGCCATACTTGAGTTGCGTATATGCAATCATGCAGAACATGGAGAGTTGTCTCAACATCTCTCCCCACACCCACTTGCTTCTATGATAGTTAGTCAAGATACACTTGTGTTTGGCCAACCATATGAAGGTTTGAATATGAGTTTTATGTAATTTTAATAAATAATCTTTAGTAATTTGATTCTTTTAATACAAATATTAAATAAATTTTAAATAGCGAGATGATTTGCGAGGGCCAAATTCTTAGAAATGTGTATGACAATTATAATTTGTGAGGTCTGGAGCCATAAGAAAGTTTCTGCAATGTGACAGTTGTGAGGGTCATATACGCATGAAAGTTTTTGAAACTTGACAATTGTGACGCCCAAAGCTCTATGTATATTGCAAGGGCTAGAGTCCTAGGTATAGTTTTAGAGGGAGTTGACCTTAGGAATGACTCTTTTTTTTTTTATTATTTAAATTTTCTTTATAAAAAACCCTATTTTACGAGGGCTTCAACCTTAGGTGTGCGTTTTGGACTAACAATATAGCTAGGGCACTATGGCCCTTGCACATGCTTCATTTCTTAAGGCTTTTTAGCCTTTTCCTAGGGATTTTGGCCTTAACAAAATCACATATTTCTTATAGTGTTTGCATGATTTTGATTCTTAGTCACATTAATATGGAAATTGAGGACACCATTTAGGGGAGTTGTAGACTTACAGGTTTCTAGAATTGGGGACACCATTAATATGGTTATCCAAAGGGTAGTAGTAGGAAGGTATCCTATAATCTATTGAGGTGTTTGTCTGGGCTCTAACACCTTCTATGGTGTATTAATAGATATTTTAAGCATATTCCTTATCTTGAATAGATAAAAGGTAGAGTAGAAAGATTTATTTGGCTTATCAATGGTTTTCGAGACAATGTTAGTGATGCTGGTTTAATTGAATTTCATATGGCTGGATACTTGTTTACTTTGTTCAAAAGTTTGGAGTTTGACTTGCTTGTCCATAATAGTTGAAGTTCTATAAATAATGATGATGTGTTAGCTTAAGTGGATTATTTTGCTCGTGGTATGTCCTATTGCAGTAAGTCCCACTGTATTAAAGCATATGCAAGAGATTGCTAATGGTCACAAAGAGCTTGAGTGTGCTCGAGACCGTGGAGGTGAGCCTAACTTTGTAGGTTTGATGCATTAAGAGGGGAAATGAATGAGTTACTAGTTAAAGGTGATATTTTATGGAGGCAACATACTAAGAACTATTGGTTTCAAAATGGAGACTTGAACACTCATTTTTTCAGCTTGAGAATGGCAACCAAGTTACAGAGTCAGTGGATTTGTTTCCTGTTGTCGATGCGTATTTCAGCATTTCATTTTAGCAGCAAGAAATTGTGAAAGACACAGTTGTGCATGTTATCTCACACATTGTCTCAAAGGAAGATAATATTAATTGTCTTACTTCGTTTTCCCTTGAGGAGTTTTACGAGGCTTTATTTTCTATGAAGGCAAATAAATTTCCTGGCTTTTATCATTTGGCCTTTTTGTGGCAATGAAAGTTATCAATCATATTGTTCTTGGCTTAAAAAATTTGCAATTCCACTAATATTGTTTTGATTCATAATTGACAATGAAAAATTGGAGACTCATAGCCATATATAATATGGTTTACAAGTTAGTTAGGAAAGTCTTAGCTAATAGGCTAAAAGGAATTTCTAGATAAATGCCTATCTAATAATCAATCTTCCTTTGTTCCAGGGACCTCTATTTTAGACAATGTCATCGCTTGTATTGAGATTGTCCAATACATGATATTTTCAAGGCAAATTAGGTCATTTTGCTTTGAATTATGATATTAGCAAAACATGTGGTAGATTTTCCTGGTTTTATTTTAAAGATGTCATAAGAGCCATGGATTTTGCTGAGTTGTGGATCAAATAGGTGATGTTATGTGTTGAAACTATTGATTAATTTATCATAATTAATCAGGATGTTGTGGGTCCTATTATCCCATGCCGAGGCCTTAAACAAGGGGATCCATTATCTTGTTATTTATTTATCACTTGTGTTAAAGGTCTCCCAACTTTGTTAACTCATGCTGAAATGCGAGGGGGGTGACATGGTACAAAATATCCATAAATGCACCCACTAGATCTCACCTCTTGTTTGTCGATAAATGTTTTATGTTAATAGATCTTCAACTACCAAAGCTTTGGTGATGAAATCTATTTTGTTCGCTAATGAAGCTGCTTCGTGCCAACTTATGAAGTTGATTATGGCCAAATTATCAATTTCCAAAAATTTGAAATTTTATGCAACCGCAATATCCTTATTGTCACCAAAGTTTTGATTGCAAGCACTATGAGTGTTCAAGCTATGAAAGAAACATGCAAGTATTTGGGTTTGACTTATTTTATTGGTTGTGGTAAAAGAAATACAAAATTTAGCTTTTATTAACGAAAATTTGAAAAATAGTTACTTCTTGGAGTAGTAAATTCTTATCTAGAGTTGGTAGAGAAGTTTTGATTAAATTTATGTTATCAGAAATTCCATCTTATATCAAGAGAATCTTCCTACTTCTTTTTACTATCAATGATGATATTGAGAAGATGGTGAACTTGTTTTGGTAGAGAAAAAGTGGTAACCCAAACAAAGGTATTCGCAGACTCTCTTGGGATAGACTTTCCATGCACAAGCTTCATGATGATATAAGGTTCAAAAGTATTAAGCAAGCAAGATTGTAAGTTCATAAATAACCCTCACTATCTTGTCACTCATCTCTTCAAAGCTTGATATTTTCCTTTGAGTGAAATTACTAGTGCTATATTAGGCCACAACCCTAGTTACATTTTGAAAAGTATTTGAAATACGAGACACTTACTCCAACAAGGGAGTAGTTGGAGTATTACTTAATCGACTAACATATCGATGGGGGAGGAGAATTGGTTTCGTGATAGGTCTTAAATTGTTAAACCACAAAATTTATACCTATTTTTAAAACACATGGCAATAGGTCACTTGTGGATGTGATTTGCAAGACTTGTGGATGTGATTTGCAATATATTATTCTATTTGGTGATTAAGGATCGTCATAGGATCATCATAAAGTTTTGAAAACTCTATTACGACTAATTTTGTTATAAGAAAATCACCAAACCCTAAATAGTTATCGAATAAATAATTGAAATGAAATCCAAATTAAACAAACAAAAATTCAATTCATTTCTCGTGTGTGCACATTCAGAGTCTACAACACCCTAAATTCTATGATAAGCTATTTCATTAATTAAATAGAATTCTAAAGAATTGTTTTGATATTTAAATTGTTATAAAATATATGTTGATAGTTATTCGAATTAATTCTCATATATGAGTATTTTTTATGATGTGATAATTTTATACAATTTAATTTAATGGTTAATATAAATTATAAATATTATATTTATTTATTTTAAAAAATAATAATATATTAGTATGAGTATTTTGGAGAATCAGATTTTAGTTATGGATAAATAATATATTTTATTTGTATATTTCATTTAAAATGTGCACTAGTCATATTACTCATTCTTCCTAAGTTAAATCTCACAACATAAATTTTATTTTTTTTTCTCAACCACAAATTACTCAATTGAAGGTGAAAAAATTATAAGAAAAGATGTTTGAATTGTGTTTAGAAAAAGAGTTTATTTTTTAAATTTTGAGATTAAAAACATTGAAACGAAATTAAAGAGGAATAAGAGAAAAAAACACAACAATTTATTTTAGTTCACCACCAACATGAATGACTTTTCGACTGAAGTAAAATCAACTGATTTTTATCAACACTACTAGAACAAAAACTATTCAACATGACTATGTTCTAATTGTCTCAAACACCTACTTGAATGCCGTCAAACTTTTGAGAAATACAACTACTACTAGGCTAAACAAACAAGGAATTAGGGTTTTTGTGTAAGGTAGCTAAATAACTATGTATAGAGAGAATATGAACAATATAAAACTTCATAATGTTACTTTTAGTTCTTATAAAAAGATTCTCAACTTTTTAGTCCTGAAATATTTTTTTACTTCTTTTTTAGTACCTATTTTAAAAAGCTCATTGTAAAAAATTGATATTTTTATTCTCTATAAAATTAAAATAGAGACTAAAAGTCAATAAAGTTTTATTAGGTACTAAACCTAAAGGTCATAATTTTGTAAAGACTAAAAACTCATTTAACAAAAAAAAACATTTAACCTCGTTTAGTTGTAATGTAAAATAAAAAAATTGAACCCCTCACCAATTGATGTGCTTGTGCTATGGGATTGGATGAACATCCCAATAGCCGACTCTCCATACGAAAGCTTGTTTCTTCCATTGTTCTACTATTACTAGGAGGATTTAATACGATTCATAATTTATTAAGGCTACTATGCGGTTTCTCATCTAGTTTTAGGCCACACTTGGTCACCTAAACAATGTTTTCTATGGAATAATATTCCTCGGATACGGCTAAATAAAATTTATTGTTTATTAAAATCGTTGACTTTTCTTCCTCACAGTATAACTTGATTGTTGAAGTCATATGTTGTATACTATGCTTTCTTGATAGTCAGAGGAAGATTGTGTGACTTAGAATTAGTAGCTTGGACAAATCATATTTGTTGCATTATCAAATTCACTGCAACTTTAAAGGATGCTTATAAGAGGTAGTATTCTGGAACATATTGCAATTATTAGAGTTAGAAGAATATGAGCTTCAAAGGCAGTCTTTAACTGTAGACTTTAGAGACATGCTCAAAATTACTGTTAATCAGAAGCATGCTGAAAGTACTGTTCATTAAGAACATGTTGAAATTATCATTCATCAGAGGCATGCAGAAGTACTATTCATTAGAGACATGCATAAATATTATTTATTAATGGCATGCAGAAATATTGTTCTTTAGAGGCATGTAAATTCCAGACACATGCTGAATCTTTAGTGGCACATTGATTTATCGAAAAACAAGTTATGCTGCTAGAAGCACGTTGAACTATCAGAATAACACTGAACTTCCAGAAAACACGCTAAACGATTGAATGCATGTTGAACTACTTGAAGCACGCTAGGCATATGCACGTACGTTTCTAGGACATGCATTTTTCTAATTATGAGGATTTCGTTCACTGGTTTTATTTTGTTTCCTCTGACCTTTTTACTTTCTCTGGTGACTTCTTCTAGTTTTATCCTCTAGTGATATCTTCTGGTGGTATCCTCTAGTGGTATTGTTTGATCGTATTCTCTTGTCGTATTAGTCCAAAAATATTATTCTCCTAAAATACCATTGTGAACATCAAATCACAAAAAGAAAGCCAATTTGGTTTCAACACCTGGATCCATGGTGTGATATATTCCAACAGCAATTCTAAGACACGAAGTGGAAAGACGAACAACGAAAACGCGTTGACTTGTGGTTTTTCCTGAACTAGTTTTCTTAGTGCCCGAATGATCTTCAAACGGAGATAAAATATTGTTTGTTTATGTACGATATTGGAGACCATGACCTATATCTATAGGAGAGGACTATATTGTTTGCATATGTACTGTATTGGTGACCATCACTCATTTAAATTAATTAAATATTTAAATAGTTATTGAATTAAAGGTCTAATTAGCCTTATTACTTATTTTTTTTATCAATAATCAACTAAGACTTCTAATTGATAAATAGCTAATATAATTAAATAAAGATATGAGCCCACTTAATAATATTGGAATGTTATAATTAAATTAAATATTTAATAAAATATTCCAACAATCTTCCACTTACATAATATAACTTGATAATCATATCAGAATTCTTTAGAAGCTCATCTAAATGCTATTTATCTATAGATTTCTCCTTTATAATCTGGTTCATCTCATACATTAATAATGGGATCATTGCGGCTGTATGGACATATAATGTGACTAAACCTCAATGACCACCATATCACTGCATTTAATGACACAAATCGATACAGATAAGTGACATAGAAATTCCATGCAATATGACATCTATATCTTGCCTATTTCCAACTAGTCCAACTGAAATCTTTAGTGAGATCAAACTAAAGTTCTTGAAGTGCAACTTATTCTTGTCCAATATTTACACACAATACAAAAAAAATTAAAATAGTAACCCTACTAACTTGGTTTCTACATAAAGTCAAAACATAAAGTTTGTATCGAGAAATAAAGTGTAAAACATAAAAGAAGAAGGAGTCCCTTTGATTTAGGACATCCTTAATGACAACAAACATATGAATCACCTTAGTTTGTCAAGCCTTTTAATCGTGGGTCAGTTAGCATATATTTTGTCTCTATGGGTTCTATTCTTCAAAAACAATAACATGTATTTAAATGCACTTTATAAAAAATTGTTGAAGCATTATATAGTTGAACTATTTTGCAATATAACTTGAATAATCTTTCAAATAAAAGCTTCAAACATATTGATGATCTTCAAATTGTAAGATCTCTGATTTGTGTGTATAAACTCTATTGTTCTCTTTAACAATCCTTATGGCTGCCTTTGTTAACAAGTGAAACATGAATTGGTCAAGTATGTGCCAAATGATCTTACTATATAATTTTTTTTCTAATGTGTATAAATAAGATCATGCGTAAGACTTCCCAAAACTAAAACATAACGAAAATTCGACACATTATAATAGAATTGTAAAATTACTCCCACTGATCATGTAATACCTCTAATTTTAGACAATAGTAATTTCAAAACCAAATAACGTAATTAATTTGTGAGAATTTGTGATATCACTAATGAGAGTTGTTCATGAACTCATAGATGAATTACATCATTAAACAAATCATTTAATTTGTGTCTATTGTCAATAAATTTAGTCATTTTTAAACAAATAATAAATTTAGTCATTTTTAAACACTAGATTGACGCTCATCTTGTTTAGCTCTTTACAATTAATCATTTTTGACATGTAATCTTCTAGTTATTGCGATATTGAATTTACTCATGTAAATAATTTTCGTAACTTGATTAAAAGGAAAGACAAATAATATACTCAAGAGGATCTAAATATATTACATTAATAACATCTATATAAAATAAGAAATATATCATAAGGACAGTAATACAAGAATAATTTCAAAATTCAAACCAAATAAGGACAAGCCAGAAAGAAATTGGAATGCGACCCTTCACCCTTCAAAATGATCACAATAATTGTCTTACTTTAATTTATAAATTCGAGGGGAGAAAGCAGACAAATTTTGGGGTAGGGAGAGTCATAAATGAACACAACAAAACAACTATAGAAATTGCATGCAGAAATTAAAAATTGTCCTATATTGATATGCTAGTTAAAGTGATTCCCTGAAATTGAAATTTGTGCATTGAAATGTCACACACAAAAACCATAAAAAAAAAAAGGTAAATTATGGAGTGCTATATATATATCCTCGAGATCATTGAATTACAAGAAGTTGATGTGAATTGTGAATTTGTTAAAAACAATTACTTTGCGAAAAAAAGAACTTAGTTTAATCAAAGTGGTAAGCATTTTTCTGAAAAACTTAGTTTAATTGATAAATATTATATTATTAAATTGATATTAGAAAATTTTGATAAATATTATTATATTTAGATGTTATCACAACTAGAATAAAGCCAGATAGTGACTATATGTATTATAGAAAATTAGATTTTGTCTTTAATTCATTGTAGGCTCTCAACCTCATAATTCTTTGTATAGTTAAACAATTAATTTATCTTTTTAACAAGCCAAAATATGATAATATTTAAAACAAAGTGTATCAAGATAAATTTTTTTAACAAAAGATTATATCATACAATACGATGTGATGAGTCAAAAATACAATAGGATAATATAAAATATCTCAAACACATCCACCAATTAACCACCATTGGCCCAATTTACAATATTTTTTTTTTTCTTCTAAATTTGGATCTTGTGTGTTTGTTAAAATGACTAAGAATAACTTGCTTAGTCATTATTGTATTTTGAGTAAGAGAATAGTAAATGCTATCACCAACCTTACACATTTCTTGTATGATTTTTATTTTAGTATTCAAATAAAATGTATTTTTTTGTTAAAAAAGTTCTATAATTTGTAAATTTGATTGCACTATTTTTATTCATTTTCCAATTTTTTTAATTTTTCTTTATAATACTTCTATTTTATTTCTGAATTTAATTTTTCACGTTACAGCATATTTAAAACTTTTTCAAAGTTTTAATATATTTTTTATCTACTGTGTTATATGTTTGACTTTTTTAAATTAGTGTTTTTTTTTTAACTTTTTCTATTGTAGTTTATTTTTCTTTTCAAACTCAACGTTATAAATTCAACTTCGTTTTAAAATTGTCTTTATTTTAATGATTAGTAATTTAAAAA
>JBBPBS010000529.1:489217-551945 GCA_037974835.1 Cicer judaicum | reverse complement strand
TTGTTTTTTTGTTAGTTACTTAGAATTTATTGAGTAAAAAATTTATAACTTTATTAGTTTTTCTTATATATATATAAGGACTTCAGACAAATATAAAATATTTTATTTGAATGTTTGTTTGTGACGTAGACTTTTAAATATGTTGTTAAATCAAACTAGATTTTTAAAATGGATTAGACTAAATCAGAAAGAAAAAAAAATTATAATAAGACGTAGACTAAATTCAAACCTAATAAATTAATTATAAATCAAACTAAGAACTTTTAAAACTATACATATTTCTGAAGAAGATAGAAATTATGAAGGTAGTATTTTAATAGATCCAACTTTATTTTATAAAATACAAAAGGAAGATTTAGACTTAACAAAAGATGCAAGTATAAAAGGGGAAAGAAAGAATTGGAGGAATAATGAAAAGATTCAATCATGGAAAGAATAATTGAAAGTTACAATAGTAATCGTGCTTGTGAAAAGAGTGACAAAAGAGATCGATGCAATAGTAGAAAAGTGGTGTAACTTTTATGACATCATGTAAAATTCTTAATATATACGCAAACTGTTACGTAATAGTTTGAATAGTATTAGTTTTATTTCAATTGGTATCTTAAAATTAGAATGTAAAATTCTTATTATTAAACTAATGTGTATTTCTTTTAATTTACTTTGTCCATTATCAATAAAAATAACTTATTCCTATATTTGTATTTATCTATTATCTCACTCAATTTATCAAACTCAAATTCATTTTAAATTATGATCGATATATATGTGTATTTAATTCTTCTTTTTATCAATTTCATATGTTAGTATACAACTATAATTTAATTAAATAAAAAAAATATAATTATAGTTAACAATGATAAACATAGAATGGAGGAAGATGGAGAGAGGAGGATGACAAAGAACATTAGGATTTCATAAACCAAATGAACAAAAAGCTTAGGAAGATGAGACAATCTAAAAGGAAGATGAGACAAACGGTAGAGTGATGATGACAAGTAAGATGAAAATCAATTTTATTGTGCTTGGTGTGTTCAAGAAAGACCGAGTTATGAGCAATTTAAATAACACTCTTGTTATCACAATGCGTTGGAGTTGACTTAGAAAGAGATATACACATATTAGATAGAAGCCAACACAACCAATTTATTTCAGCAGTAGTGGATGTCATAGCACAATATTTTGCTTCTGTAGAAGAGCGAAAAACAATGTCTTGTTTCTTAGTCTTCCAAGAAATAAAAAATTCTCCAAGAAAGATATAGAATCCTATAGTGAACTTACAATATGTGGTGTCACTAGCCCAATCAGCATCAGAATAAACATGTAACTCCAACAAGGAAGACGACAAAAAATAGAAGACTTTGAAATTGAGTTCCTCGAAGTTCCTCGGACATCCGATAAAGAAACACCATCCAATGAAGCATATTTCACATTCAACTCAAGAGGAGTATTTGCTGCTTTATTATCAGAAAGACGGGCTTGTTCAAGAATGTTGGTAATGTACTTGGATTGAGAAAGAAGGTACCCTTTAGGAGAGTAGGCAACTTCAATCCCCAAGAAATAGCGAAGAATTCCCAAGTCCTTCATCTCAAACTGTTTGTCGAACTACAATTTCAACTCATTCATTCCACTAACATCATCATCTGTAATAGTTATATCACCAACATACAAAGAAAATATAATGCAACCATAAGTGGTAAACCTTATAAACAATACAGAATCATGTTCACTAGAGCAGAAACCAAGATAAGTGGTCACAATAGAGAAGCTCTCAAACCAAGCTCGAGGAGCCTATTTAACATAATAGAAAGCTTTTTTTTTATTTTTAATTAAACATTTTCCCCTGATTATGAGAAACTCCTTGTGGAGAGACCATATTGACTTCTTCATGAAGCTCGCCAGTTAAAAAAAATATTTTTGACATCTATTTGGGAAATATGTCATCGACGAATAGATGTAACAACAATAAGAGTACGAATAGTGGTCATCTTGGCTACATGAGCCAAAGTTTCTTCATAATTCATATCATATTATTGAGAGAATACCTTAGTAACAAGACGTGCTTTATAACGCTCAATCGACCCATCAGATTTAGTTTTTATCTTTTATACCCAACAAAATCCACTAGTACGCGTTCTAAGAGGAAGATGTATTAATTTCCAAGTATCTATTTTGTGCAATGTAGAGAGTTCTTTTGCCATAACATGCTTCCAAAGAGGGTCAAGAATAACATCTTTATGTGAAGAGGTTAGGAAAGAAGTAAACGAAACTGAATAAGTGGAATAGACAAAATCAAGTAAATGAGTAGACTTATGGTGACAAATGGGTAACAAGGAGGCGGAAACCGAGGATCAACAATCGCAAGGAGGTGGTTGGACAACTAGGGGGACAAGAGGGATGTCATTATATGGAGTAGTAGTATTTGTCTTGAAATTCTCAATAGTATAATCACTAGAAGCATTATAATTATGACCAAACAAATCCATATGAGTTAGTTCTGAACTCTTAATAATATGAGAATCAGAGCAAACATGCTAAAAATGGATGTGCTCAAGAAAAACAATACGAGAAACATATAATTTTGTTGCATGAGGATCATAACAACGATAACCCTTTTGACCATCCCCATAACCAAGAAAAACACATATCGCATACCAATAAGACAACTTATTACATTGTACTTGTGGACGAAGAACAAAACAAGTAAAACTAGAGACTTTCAAAGAATAGCAATTAGTGATAAAAGTATATAACTTTTCAAAAGGAGACAAACCTGATATGACAGACAATGGAATTCTATAAGTAACATGAACAGTAGTAAGAACTTTTTTCCCCTAAAACTCACTAGAAATCAAAGCAGACAACAAAAGGGAACAAATAGACTCAATAATATGATCATGTATCATTTCAGCATCTCCATTTTGTTGAATGATGTCATCATAAGCAAGTAATTCATAGAATTTATTAAAGGTGTATTCACCATCTAAATCATAGCAAAAACACTTTAGAACAACATTATGTTGAGTCTTGACAATGACACGATACATATGATAAGTGTAAAAAAATTCAGACCAATTTTTCATAAAATAAACCCAACAATAACGAGTGTAATCATCAATAAACGAAACATAATATGTAGATCCATCTTTCGTGAGATCCAGTGATGGACCCCAAACATTAGAGTGAACTAAATCAAAAGGTGCATATAAAACATAAACACTTTACTAAACGGTAAAGCTAACTTTTAGAAAGTTTACAACCACAAAATATGAAATATGACTGATTTGTAACTTTCTTAAAGCTACAATAGAAGCCGAATATTTTAATCTAGAAGTAGAAATATGTTCAAGGCGAGAATGCCATAAATAAAAACTAGAAGACGAAGAATTTAAGCGAAAACTAGATAACAAATCAACAATAGTTGTTAAGGTTGTAGTATATGGGACTCGCAAGTCATCCAAAACATAAAGTCCCTTCTGTCTATGGTTTGACCCAATCAGCCTACCATAATGTGGGTCTTGCACACAACAAAAAGTAGAAGAAAATATAGCTAAATAACCTAAATAAAATATTTGATTAACAAAAGCAAGACTCAAAATGAGATTAGAAATATAATAAACATCAGAAAAAGACAAGTTAAGTGTGGAGGTTGAACCAATGCCTACTAATGGCATATGGGTACCATCAATTGTCATAAAAGATATGTCATATGGTGATATGCTCCAGAATCAAAAAGTCATATGGAAGGAGATATACCTTACAAACCAGAGGCGTTCAAACTTTTAGAAGAAGTGGTAGGCATGACATGCCATTGGGTGGCAAAAAGTTTTAAAGTTGTTTTGCAATATCAGATATTTGGGAAGCAGTCTTATATGAGTATACAGAACCAAAAGTTGAGCCAATGGTAGGAGTAGCAAAAGCAATAACATTGGACGATGGTCCCCTAAAGTTCTTCTTATGTGTTCTCCTGAATTTCGAACAATGTGCTTTCGAATGACCTTTTTCTTTGCAAAAAACAAATTCTTCATTATCAAGCCCAACCCTCCCTTGAGATTTTTCTTTTTGAATAGGAGCATCTAAAATAGATGGAGGAGTTGAGAGAATTCCCTTATCAGACACAACATAATGAGTCTTAAGTTTGATTTCTTCTGCCTACAATTCACTAACTACTAGTTCAACATTAAGAAGAGGGGAACAATACAAAATACCCCCACGATGGTCCTCAAAATCATCACGAAGAGCCATCAGAAACAATGTACGATTTGACAGCTTTCAACTCAGTTGATTCCATAAAGAGCCAATTGATCCCACAAATTAGTCATTGTCGAATAGAATTCTTGAATAATCATATTATTTTGCTTAAGCGCCTAAATATCACTTTTCAACTGCTAATATTTTGCCAAATTAGACTGAACATACAAACGTTTCAAGTGATCCCAAATCTCTTTTGCAATATCATATTTTGCTAGTTGCACTTCTATAAACAACTCAATTGGATTATTAATCCAAATAATGATTTTTGAATTACTAACATTTCATGTTTTCAAAACTTTTGCATATTTAGCTTTATCCCTTCTATATGTAGGCTTAACAAAAGTTCCACAACATAACCCCATATATCTTTTCCAATCAATTTTTTATCACATAACTCCAATAAGAGTAGTTTTGCCCATGTAGGTGGACACTAATAACTTGAAGAAAATCATTCTTAGCACCAACCATAACAAATAATGACAGAAAAATGCGACAAACACAATTGTTGAGACAAAATAACAGAGTCAACAAAGAACCAAAAAAATGTTGCCAGAAACAAAAGAGCAAAATAGCGCTGGAAACAGACAGGTAGAATCGGGTCTAAAACAGAGGAAGCGAATTGGTACAGATTGCAAAATAGGTCGCACTAAATCAACCAGTAGATCCTAAAATCAACCAAAGCTCTTTTATACCACATTAACACTGATAAACATAGAAGGGAGAAAGATGAAGAGAGGAGAAAGACAACAAATCCATTTTGGGTTTCATAAACCAAATGAACAAAAAAATTTGTGTAAAAAACTTACAATAAATATATATACAAGAGAATAAAATAGTTTAAAATACTCTTATTATTAATATATAATAATATTTTCTAATAACTAACTCTATATCATACTTAAATGTCTTTTTTATACATTCGTTTTTAAGAACTAGTTAGAATAATTTTCTAATGAAAATGGAAAAGCAAAGTGATATTGAACATTTACAAATTATTTATACAAAAATAAGATTGAGATTTAACCAAAAAAATGGAAATTACAGGAAAAATAATTTTTTATAATAAAAAAATATATATTATGAAAACATAATTAATGAAATACCAACATACAAAGCAGATGTCCAAAGACATACTTATACACAATTATTAAATAAAAAACATATGGAGAGAATTAAATAGAAATGTAATTATAGTAGAAGTAAGATAAAGATATATTCATATAGAAAAGTAATACAAATATGGATCAAGAAAAATATAATAGGCACCTGACACACAGAACTACAAACAATAAAATTTTAAAACAAAGAATTTAATTGCACATCCAATTTTTTTATTTGAAAAAATTATTATTTTTAATTGTTTAAATTATATATTTCCTTACCTCACCATAATTTATATTTTTTTGTACTCTATTACAAATATGGCAATTAACCAAATATCTAAACATCTATTTTTATAATGAAAGTTTTAGTAAATAAAAACTTATTATATAGAAAATAAGTATATTAATTACTAATTGACTTCCTAAACCAAAAAATTCTACCAATTGACCAAAGCGGGGGTTTCTACATTAATGTAAAGTTCTCCCCAAAAATTTGAATAATACAACAACAATTAATTTTTAGGGTAATTAAAATGGTGTTGATTAATAATATCGATAAAATTCAAATAAGTTTTAATTCAAGAACTAAAAAATGACGCATATTTTATTCATTATTTTCGTTAAAAGAAAATTTTAATTCATTTTAAATTGATCTCATTAAAGTTATAAATACAAAATTAGAGTAAAACTATTTCTAAATTTAAATGAGTCATGACACTATTCTTTAACTCATTTTAAATTTACATCATATCCTTATAAAATAAACTAAATCTAAATAAAAATTATTACAATTTCAAATTAAAATGAACTAAGAATTATTATAAATTAAATTTAAATAAATAAAATTCATTTTAATTTATTAAAATTAAAATTAAAATATGAATAATTTCCGTGCTCTTAAAATCCTTATTGTATTATTATGTAGAGATTGCTAATCTCAAAGTTTGCACTAGTTCATCCAATTTAATATTGTATCCATCACCCATCTGCATTATACATATTCATAGCAAGTCAGAATCTCATGTTAACCTCATTTAATACATGAATGAATCTAATTAGTAAAAAAAATGTTCAATAGTTACATAGTAAAATTAAGTATAAATTGACATATGTATTATTTGCGAAGTTTATGAACAAGGATGGAATTAATATTTTTAATTTAAAATTAAATTAAATAAAAACATAAAAATAAAACTAGATTAGGAGCAAATTAATTACATTAAAATCATAAAATTTGTCTTTTAATTCAGTCTTTAATCAAATTTATTGATGAGCGAATTAAAAATGAACTCATTTTTTTTAATCACTAATTCTATTACTTTTTTCTAACTAGTAGTTATCAATTAAGCAGGTCCAATAAAATAAGTCTTTGTTTCATTTTCCCTTCAGATATTGTTCCCCATCTCTTTTTGGATTTGGGCCCTGTGTTTCCTTAAATGAACTAAACTATTTTTTTTTTTAAATAACATGTAACTTTTAAAGAAAAACATACCTCAAAATCAATTATAGACCCAAATAGGAAATATTATGTACAAGACAACTTGAAACAAGAATTGGGGAATTTCACCAATCCATGTTCCAGGTGGGCTAAGCCCATATCTAGCTAGGGTATGGGCTACACAATTGCCCTCCCTTTTAACATGATAATTTGAGTAAGAAAATAATGTCTCTAATAATAATTTATAGATTAAAAAAAACACACAAAGTGGGTTAGACTTCAAATTATTACCTAAAAATTTAATTAAGTAATTATATGAATTATCTGACTTATATGTCTTTCAATATTTACTTTTTCAACTAATGTAAAATTTTTCAAATCACACTTGACATGAACACAATCTCCATTAATATTAATAATTGGTCTTGGCATATTTTTTAATAATATATATTGATGAAACGTATCAAACGAGTTTTTATAATGAAAGTGTGAGAAAAATAAATCTTACTAATTGATTAAGTCATAAATAATTAAAATTAAAACTAAAATTATATGACTACCCTTTTAATCATAACCACTCACATATGAATGAATCTAAAAAACAAAATTTGAGGCAATATTATGTACCTTGGCAATGATGGTGATGTCAAGATTGGATTTTCCAAATCGCAAGACACTACTATTGATTAATGAGAGATGAAGATTTTCAAGATGGGTAAGTATTTTGAGCATGACATCCTTTTGTTTCTCACAATGGATTATGATGAGAACTTCTTTTTGTAAAACTCTTGCTTTGACCTCAGGAAGAATATTACTTGTTCCACTATTGTAGTCATGTGAATTCATTTTGCAAGAGGTTGTGTCTTTGTTGTTGCTACAAATGTTGTTGGATCCAACTTCTTGTTCTAGCTCTCTTACACGTTCTTGAAGTTGTTTCACATAGTTTTTTACTTTCTCAATGATCGAACTATCATCCATCTACAAATTAATATAGAAAAATTAATTTCAATTTCATGGCTATTAATTCCTTGGTGAAAGAATTTCAATTAGTAAAAGAAATTTGTTTTCTTATTGTACTTTTCAGTTAATACTATGTACACTACTTTCTTGATCTTATTAGTTTTTACTTAAAAATTTAAAAAATGCCTTTTAACATATGACATTTTTATAAGCAAATTTTTGCTAGCAGAATTCAATCCAACAGAGATAACTAATGATTTTATTTCATTATTTCCGTTACTCTTGAATTTTTTTTATTAAAAAACATATTGTTGCCTTTAAAATACAACCCTGCACATATAAGGAGTGATATCAATACGCTTTTTAATATATTTTATTTAATTAATTAAAATTTATATAGATTTCATCAAAAGAAGAAGTTAATTGCATATAAATCTAATAAAAGTCATGGATATTAATTAATCAATTACAGAAAATGTATTAAAGAGTATGTTATTAATATTATATCTATATATATTAAAAGACCTTTTAGGTGGGTCACGTACACCCTTTTTGTTTATTTGGTGGAGGTTTTTACAAAGAAGCAATGCATGGAATAATAATGAAAAGTTGAGATTCAAAATGTTGAAGTGATCCAAAATGACAATAAATACAAAAAAAAAACAAAAAAACATAAGAAATAATAATAATAATAATAAAATAAAAAGGAGTCAAAAGTAAAAAAGGAAAGAGCAGGAAGCCTGTCTACCGTGCGCGCAACCTCTCTTTTTCTGTTCCATATATTTTTGAATGAAATCTCATATTTGAATTAACCCTCTAAATATTGATTTTTTTTATAATATTATAAATATATTAAAAGAATTATTCAAAAATATATTTTGATATTTAAAAAATTATTTATAGAATAATTTTATATGAATAAAAAATATGATTTTATTTTTATTGAAATTAAAATTAAAATTTGAAATTTTATTAAATTTAATAATTTATTTAATCCTAAATTTAATATTAACAAGTTATTACCTTCTATTTAAAATGATTTTTATAACCCAAATACCTTATATTTTCAGTCTCTGAAAATGCATAATTAAATTGAATGAGCAAATTAAGCTGTTACACTTGCACGGAAAGCTCATCCGCACATGGGGGATATCTAGTATCTACCATCATTTGATTTTTATGTTTTTTACAAATTTTCTTCCTAATTTCTCTTTATTTCCTATTTTTTATTCAAATTTATTTATTTTTTCTCGTAATTAATAAAATATACCAATTAAAAATATTTTGAATTTTCATTAATTTTTTTTAATATCTGAAATATGTAATTCAATTATTAGTTTTAACTGGAAATGACGAGTGTTTAAAAAGAACTATGTGTTGTAAAATATTTTAAATTCTTTTTATAATTGAATAATAATTATAATCTTTTACTTAATTTTAAAGTTTTTACATTATATTTTTATATATTTAATTATTTTTCTTAATTTCTCTATTTTCCTTTTTCTTTCATATTAATTAGTATCCAGTCTTAATTTACTTAATTAATTGAAGAAGGGTGGAGTTTTATTTGTATAAATAAATTTCAAGAGGAAAACTTGAAAGATACACTACAATTCAAACTTCACACATATATAGTAAGATTTGAGACGAAGATACATATAAATAATATCAACTTCTAAAAAATGATTTATGGGTAAAACTTTACTATTTTTAATTAAAAAATTTAATTTTGTAATAAAAAATAATAAAAAGTAAATTTAATATTTTATTAAAATAGTTAGGTCCACCTTTTGGCCAAATTCATATTAGACAAATCCAAATAAACATATCACTAGGAGAGTTGAATGCATAACTCCTTGCAGATCTCTGAGAAAAAACAACACAATTTTGTTGTTTACTTTTGGCTTACTCATTTATCTCACAATAATTATTATACTATAAAAATAATATTTGTTCAATAAAAAAAATATTTTAAATTTGAATATAATTTGAATATTTTTTCAATTATATATTCTCTAATTAATTAATATTATGTACATCACCAATCATAATTTATTATTCATCTATTTTATATTTATAATGATTGAAACACATCAATAATTAATAAATATAATTTAATAAAATTATCTTTTTCTTTCTTAATTTTATATAATAAGAATTTTTAATCAGCTGAAATAATATAATGTGACAACTATTATAAGACAAAAGAAGTAAGGTAATATAACATGTAAAAAAGTTGTAGTCAATTTGAGTATAAATATATGTTAAGTAAATTTATTTTTATAAAAGAAAAAAAACTAAAAAATTCAATTTAATTACTACAAACCTTCTTCAAGCCAGGTATGGTGGCTGAAAGTGCAAGCAATTTCTCTGCGACTTCCCTCTCATTTCTTCTATTTCTTCTCTTTCTATTGGTGGGATTTCCACTCTCACTAAAATAATGATCCTCATCATCATCACACATAGATTCATATTCCCCATCTTCAAATATGACGTCATCACTTATTTCCTATGTATATCAATAAATGAAAACAACAAATAAAAGTTAGTCATTTAATATACTTAAGCAATTATAATATATATATATATATACTCTAAGCATTAACAACTTATTATCGAGAAAAAAAATTCTAAGCAACACACATGAGACCCAATATTGTCGTGTGATTGATTCATAATTATTTGTAGCATATATATGTACTATATAGATATTTATATGAGTGGTAAAATTAATTGCTCTTACCAAATCAGAATCAGAAGGCCAATTTTCTCCCGACTCCTCCATTAATCTTGTGGTAAAATGCTATTTTTGTTGTAAAAAAAGGGTAATTATAAAATGATGTATTAAAAAAGATATATAATAAAAATTAATTTGTGGAAGAAATATGTAGTTACTATTGTGTTTGTGTATGTGGAAGAATGAAAGGATGTGGATAAGAGGTTGTAGTTAGTATCTAATAGAGAAAGATGAAAAGAAGAAAAACAAAGAAACGAGATTCAATTTTGGTGTTCTAAATTTAAGGATAGGGTAGTTGAGGTTTTGTTTTTGAAAGTAGGTAGCTGAGTTTGAGTTTGTGAGGTGAGTACTAACCCACTTCATCATCAACATATGTATGATGAATTAATGTAAATATATAAAGAAAAAGTATAATAATATATATCAAAGTAAGTTAAAATAAGAAGAGTGAAAATACATATACCACTTAGAAGTACGAGTGATCAATACGTCAGATATAATTGTTTTTTTTTTTATCTCTTAATTTAATTGTAAATAGTATTTTAGTGTTTTATTTATATTTTTTTATTTAATCTTTTATTTAATATTAAGTAATAATTTATTTTTTATATTTTAAAATATTAATAATGTTATTTTTTTTATAAAAATTTAAAAAATATAAAAAAATTAAAATTTTCAAATAAATCTATAAAATTAATTATTATCTTTAATATAAAATTAAATTCATGATACAAATTTTTAAATAAACTCATATTTTCATTCTTTAGTTGATATTGTTAGAGATAAAAATATAAATTTATTTGAATATTTAAGTTATACATTTGAACAATATGAATTTACTTGAAATTAATCTTAAATTTTATGAATTTTATTTATAGATTTTGATGAATTTTTTATATTTATGTAAAAAAATAACATTATTAATATTTTTAGATATAAAAATTAATTATACTTAAAATGAAATAAAGAATTAAATAAATAAATAAGTAATAACTAAAATAATTTGTGAAATTAAATTAAACAATCATTGAAACAATTATGTCTAAATATCATGGTATGGCCACCGTAAGTCGGTGAGTATATTAATAATGTATAGAACTCCGCCGCATGACCCCACTTTACATAATACATACTAATTTGATGTAAGTGTATAAATAACTTATATATCCATTAAATTTCATATGTATATATATTTATTAATATTATACTCGTTAAACATGCAACTTGCATCTACACCGTTCATATTTACACGTGTCGACCATAGAGCGACCATGTCAGAAGCATGGGAAGGCAGCGTGGTTCGCGTGTTTCGTGCTATAACACTACTAAACAAACAACTACTTTTTAAAATAAAGATAAAAATAAAAATACTACTAAACTTCATCCATTCGAACAGAAAACTACTTTTTTTATTATAATTTCCAATGTTTTTTCTTTATGGATTGAAAAAGAATATATTATTTATTTATATGATTCAACAAATGACTTTTAATTGTTAACTTTTTTGGTTTTTTATTCATGAAATGGAATCTTCGAAATGTTTTATTTTAGCCACTTAAGTAACTAACCAATGGTACATGGCTGAATATATTTGACCAAATTATTTGAGGTGGAGACTCTAGGGATACCAATTTCTATGTGGAAATTTTAGAACAAGTTTAGTATTGTGTTACATGTCAGAACATTTAAAATTCTTGGAGACTTGCTAGGAACCAAGAATTGTTAATGAAACTAGTCTTACTATGTTGTACAAGTTTTGGAATAATTCGGACCCATCAAAGGTATTGGTTTTTTGGATGGAGACTTTGGTTATCTATATTGGCAACAATAGATGCACTTGTAAAAAAGGAGAATGAACTTGTTTCTCGATTGGTTCCATTTTATAATGCGTCACTTTCCTTCTCATATGAAAATTGGTTAACGTGTATTTAATGTAATTAAATGTTTGATGTTGATAAACCGTTTCATATAAATTTTGTTTTATTCAGGAGATTTCTATACTTCATCGAAAAATTAATATGCTTCGGTACTATCAAAATTAAATGAATAATAATTGAATGACACATTATTTATATATTAAAACTCTTAATTTAATTAATTTTAATAGATATTATAGTAATACGTGGACAAATTAAAAAAATTATTGGCACAAAAATTCCTAATACCGATGCACACCATATTTTTTATTGTACCATAGAACTTGTCATTTATTATACTTATTTCAAGTGTAAGTCATTTTTATATCCAATAGTTCATTATCTTCTTCCTCTTTTATGTTTATGTTAGATTATTATTGTTAAAATGATATCAAAGAATTTTGGTTGTTTTTGGGATTTATTTTAAGGTGATCCACAACTTAGTAGGGTTAAGAGCCGGTACAAGGTTCCTCTCTTCATTTTAGTTTTTGACTTGATTCTACTTCTCTATTTATGTTGCGGTTGTTCTTCTGTTCTCGAAACAATTGTTCTTCAGTCTTCATTGTTATTTCGTTCAGTTCTTGATTGACTATGCTATTAACTAGTTATCCGTAATTTCTTTTGTTCTCAATGATTGTGTTCATTGTATTTTATGTCATTATTTTTCATGGATGATTCTAAGGATGATTCACTTCAAGTTGTTAGTGTCCACCTTAATGGACATAATTACTCTTATTGGAGTTATGTGAGGAAGAAAAAATTTGATTGGAAAATATATGAGGGGTTATGTTGATGGAACTTATGTTAAGCCTACAGATAAAAATGATGAAGATAAATATGCAAAATATTTGAAAACATGTAATGTTAGTAATTCAAAAATCATTACTTGGATTGATAACTTTGTTGAACAATCCATAGGTGTGTAACTAGCAAAATATGATATAGCGGAAGAATATGGGATCATTAGAAACGTTTGTATATTTAATCTAACTTTGTAAAATGGTATCAGTTTGAAAGTGATATTACAACTCTTAAACATGACAATATGACCATTCATAAATTCTAATCGGAAATGACTAATTTGTGGAATCAATTGGCTCTTATGCAATCAACTTAGTTAAAATTTGTCAAAGCATACATTGATTAGAGAGAGGAGCAACATTTGGTTTGTTTTCTAATGACTCTTCGTGATGATTTTAAGAGCTTTCGTGAGGGTATTTTGCATTGTACTCCTCTTCCTAATGTAGAATCAATAATCAGTGAATGGTTGGCTAAAGAAATCAAACTCAAGAATTACTCCACTATGTTAGATAAAGGAATTATCTCCACTGTTCCATATGTTTTTGTTGCTCTTGTTCAAAAAGGAAAACCTCAAGGGAGAGGTGTTATTGGTAATGATAAATGTGTTTTTTGCAAAGAGAAAAGGTTATTGTAAAGAATAGTGTCCAAATCTGGGGAGATCACACAAGAAGAATTTTAGGGGTCTGTCATCCAATATTGTTGCTTCTACTCCTCATATCATTGGCTCTAGTTCTAGTTATGTATAATTGCTTCTCAAATATATGATATTGCATAGTAACTTCAAAAATTCCTTCCCACTCAGTCACATGCCATTTCTACCTCCTATGCTAAAAGTTTGAACTCTTCTAGTCTATCAGATATATATCCTTCCATATGAATTCTTGATTCTAGAGCATCGACCTATATGTCATACGATAATAAATCTTTTATATCTATGAATTCTGTTTCATTTGTGTCTGTTATGACTATAGGTGGCACTCCTATTTAGGCATGGAAACGGGGCGGGGCATTGGCGATTTTTACCTCCTCCACCTCGCACCCAACTAGTCGAGGAAAACTTGCACCCGACCCGTTTCATAACGGGTGTAAAATTTAGACATTTATTCCTGCCCGCAATGGGTTTCCGGTTTTCCCACCCATACCCATATATATATATATATATATAATATTAATAATTTTAAAATCATATCTATTATAATTAATATAATAAACTAATTATTATTAGATAATAATAAAATTAAAAAAATATTTTCTATAGAGATAAAATTATAATTTTTAATATTTAAAAAAATATTAAGTATATTCAATATGTATATAAAATTTAAAAATAACATTAATATTACTTATGGAGAGGGTTCGAATGCGGGGTGGATGTCACAACCGTGAAACTCGCCTTCGCCCCCGAATTTTAATTTCGGGGAAAATCTACACTTGCACCCAATTAAAACGAGTTTTCCCCGCCCAAATTAAGCGGGTTTGGGTGGGTACTCGTGGGTGCAGGTTATTATGCCATCCTTACTCCTATTCCATAACAGACATTGGTTTTGTCTCCATACTTGTCTTTTTTTTTTTTTATGTTTATTATATTCCTAATCTCACTTTGAGTCTTTCTTCTGTTAGTCAATTGTGTGATTTCAGTTATTCAATTAAATATTATTTCAATTCTTGTTATGTGCATGATCCACATTTTGAAAGACTTATTTAGACATGCCATAGACAAGACGACTTTATATTTTGGATGACATTCGAATCCTAGATATTGCAGCCTCAACATACACTGTTGACTTATTATCTAGTTTTTGTTTGAATTCTTCGACTTCTAGTTTATATATGGCATTCTCTCCTTAGACGTTTTTCTGCTTCTAGATTTAAATATTTGGCTTCAACTAGAGCTTTAGAAACGTTATAAACCAGTAAAATTTTAAATTGTTGTGGTTGTAAACTTATAAAATTTTCAATTTTTCTGTTTAGTAAAAGTGTTTCTCGTTGTTCCATGTATGTTCTTCGTGGTAATGAGGATGGTCAAAAAGGTTATTATTGTTATGATCCTTATGGAAGAAAACTTTATGTTTCTTACTTAATTTCCTATGATTTTCATATTACTAATAGTTCAAAACTAACTCATATTAATCTATTTGGTTCGAATGAAAATGCCTATAGTAATTGTAGCATTGAGAGTTGTAGGACAAATATGACTTCTACGAGGATGACGATGGAAAGAGAAAATTTGAAATTCAGTTCCTCAAAGATAACAAAGAATACGAAGAACATCCACTCAATATATTGTAGTGGGATAAACAACAAATTAACTGACAATATATACATCATAAGCCATATTAGGTCTGGTAATCGTAAGATACCCCAAATTGCTAACTAAAGTACTGTACAATGTGAGATCTGGTAAACGAACACCATTAGAGGGAGCGTACTTCACATTCAACTCAAGAAGAGTATTTATTGCTCAAGTATTAAAAATACAAAAAGGTTCAAGAATGTTGGCAATGTACTTGAATTGAGAGAGAAGGTAGACTCTAGTAGAGTAGGCAACTTCAATCCCTAAGAAATAAAGAAGAATGTCTAAGTCCTTCATCTGAAACTACAAACTACATGGCTAACTTTAATTTAAACGCATTGGTTACACTAATATCGTCACCTATAATGATCATATCATCAACATACAAGAAAAGTATAATGCGACCATAAGTAGTGGATTTGATAAATAATACATAATCATGTTCACTAGAGTAGACATCAATTTATGTGATCACATTAGAGAATTTCTCGAACCAAATTGAAGGAGGGTGTTTAAGACCATATTAAGCATTTTTTAACTTACAAATTTCCTTCTGATTATGAGAAACACTTTGTGGAAGGACCCATATAGACTTTTTCATTAAGCTTATTATTGAGAAAGACATTTTTTATATCCATTTGAGAAATATGTGACTGACAAATAGATGCAACTATAATAAGGGTACATATCGTGGCCATCTTGGCTACAAGAGAAAAAATTTATTCATTAGCTATACCATATTGTTGAGAAAACCTTTTAGCTACAAGACGTGCTTTGAAGCGCTCAACCGATCCATCAGACTTAGTTTTGATCTTGTATACCCAAGAGACGCCATAACACAGTTTATTAGTTTTTTGCAATATAGAGAGTTCTTCTGCCATAACATTCTGCCAAAAATGATCAAGAATAGCCTCTTTATAGGAAGAGAGCTCAAAAAATTGTGAATAAAGATTAAAAAAGAAACAAATGAAGATGAGTAAGTGAAATAGAAAAAATTAGGTAATTGAGTAGACTTATGGTGACGAGAGAGGTAATGATGAGGCGAAGACGAAGACGAAGACGGAGGATCAACAATCGTATGAGGTTAATAGACAACCTAGGGGACAAGGGGGATGTCATCATGTGAGGTTACATGCTTATTATTATGTTGATTGGGTTGATGACCCCAAAATTCGTAAGTCCACCACATAACTTTGTATCTTTCTTGGAGACTCTCTTATTTCTTAGAAGAGTAAGAAACATGACATTGTCTCTTGCTCTTCTACAAAAGTTGAATATCGTGTTATGTCATCCACTTTTGCTGAAATAATTTGACTGTGTTGGCTTTTGTCTAATAGGGTATCTCTCTTTCTGAGCTAACTTTGACGCATATGGATTACAAGAATGCTACTCTCATTGTTCAAAACTTTGTCTTTCATGAACGCACCAAGCACATTGAGATTGATTATCGCCTTATTCGTCGTTGTCATCAACATGGAACCATTACTCTACTATTTGTCTCATTCTCTTTGCAGATTGGTGATTTGTTCACAAAGATGTATTTCATAAAACGTTTTTTTGTTTTGGTTTACAAACTCTTGACGTTCCTTGTCAATGCATTGCGAGTTTGAGAGGAGATGCTTTTTGTTAATGCATCTCCTCTCAAATGTTTTAAATCATTTTTTCTCGATATATTTTTTGTTTGAAAAGTTTTAGAAAATTTTTTTTCTCAAAAATATTTTAAAAAAAAAAATTTAAATAATTTTTTGTAGGAAAATAATCGAATTTTCATTTTTTTTGTTTTTAAAATAAAAAAATAAATTTAAAAAAGTTGATCTATAGATTGCTATTAATCCACATAATTTTTGAATTTTTTAATGAGATTTTTTTAGTTATACATTTTTCAATCTCTAATATATAAGTTAGGCTCGGTAAGTAGTGAGTGTTTGAAATTGGCACTTATAATAACATCAACCAACTAGTCGTGATGATTATGTAACACAACACTCAAAAAACATTTGAAGGTTTGTTGCAAATGGAAGCAAAATGAAACAAAGTTATAGATTGGATTATCAAAATGGGAAATAGATCTCTACCTTAACGGATAAAATTTTAATGTGACTAATACATTTGTGTGTATAAAAAATAGAGAGTGGTAATTAAAATATAGAGGAAAAGATTAGGTAGAAAGATAAATTAAGAGGAAAAAAAAAGTCACTCTATTTTCCCTCCTTAAAAATAAAGGATCAAACCATCAAAATGAGACAAAACCAGAAATCCTTAGAACAAAGTAACCCAACATTGCCGCGTAACAAAAGTGTTAGCCAGACTGGCTTGTTTTTACTCAATTTATCAATTAGGTTTTTATTGTTAACCATTTAGAACTAAAAAAACTAATTATTTTTCTTATCTTTTAGTAATCATCTAATCATTTGTAAGAAGCGTGAGTGTTTGATAAACATAAACTACAAAATATAATAAAACAATTACAACTTAAAAATGACAAAAACAACTGTTGTTGGTGGTGTTCAAAACTTGATAAAAGAATATCATGATTTGTTTTTTAAAGGCATTAGAAGTTGTGTTATTTTTTTCTTCGGCAAGTAGCCTAAATTCTTTGTTTTTTTTATGAATGACCATAATTACACTTCTATTTTCAAGGTGCAGCAACCTGACAAAATTTCTCAATCATACACAATAAACAAACTAAGACTTAGGTTAATTTTGGAATTTTGTGAATAATTTATCTATCATCCAATAAAAATTAACTATATAAATAAATTTTTAAGTAATAGTTAAAAGTTAATATTTTATTCAATTTTAAATGTTTTTATGTGATAAATTTTTATTAAATGATAGATAAATTATTCACAAATCTTAAAAAGTAACATAGAAAAAACCTAAACAAAAATATGGACAGTTGAAAAATAATGTTGTGGCATTAAATTTTCTTTTTTGCTTGAAGAGAAAGAAAACATTAGCATGAAACAAAACAATATTAATTTTACTATATTACTCTCAATTATTAATTATTTGTATATTTGTAATTACAATAAATTAAAGTAGAAAATTGTGAATTGACAGTAATATACATAATACTAATTAGATAATATAATTGAAAAACTATTGGTGTAAATTCATTGGAAAACTTTGATATTGTATTGGAGTCACTACTAAGACAACAATTTAGTACAATCTACAAGAATGTATAATCGACATTCTTGTTGCTTAAACACACAAAAGTTTCTAGCGCACAAAATACTCCAAAGCTAGCAAGTCACACCACGATGAAACAATCTCAAAGTATTTTTACCTCTACCGAATAAGTTAGAGAAAAAAATGAGCATGAGAGCTAATCTAATTAGGAAATGCTGCATAAACCCCAAATCAATGCATCCACAATCCCACCAATTTGTGACAAATAATTCTCCTTTATAATTAAAATTGATTAATAAAACTAATTAGCTCCCAAGCCATATTTAAGTTAGTAGCAACATTAATAGCTCTTAGAGATTGAAGACAAATACCCCTTTTTTGTTGATTAACATCTCTCGAGTATATAAAACTCATAATTCATTTCACAATTAATTTAATGAGAGATAACGACAAAGCATAGATTAAAAACTAAATATTCATACCTTGAATAACACTTTTAACCAATGATCTTATATGAAAAAACAAAATTTTAAAATTTACATAAAATTTAGACTTACATTAAAATATCACATATGTAATTTTTTTATAAATAAATAATTTTAGATGATAAGATCGAAATTCTTTTAAACACGAAATTAGCTATTTAAAACTTCATCACCAATAAAATAATATTTTATGTACATGATTAAAATTATATTTGACTTAAAAGATTTAATTTGGATGGATAATGTGCATATGTCTTTTTTAGGGAATAATGTGCATAGTTATTATCAATTTATCTGTTTACCGAAAAATAATCACTTTATTTGTACTTATTAATTTGAACCACCCATTTTACTTTAAATTTTGATGAAAATTTCATACCATTAATTTTTTATTTATAGATATTAATAAAATTTCACACAAATAACTCTAATGTCTTAAATTTAAATTTGAAATATATCATTCAATCTAATAATTTTAGTATCGATGATCCAATCATAGATGTATGCTTACTATGATTGCAAAGAATCATATATATTTTGATTAAAAATAAGGAGAATCATAAAGGCTCGTGAGTTGTGTAACGTATACGGAATATTCTGAGGAATCTTTCACATTCAAAACTATATGTTGATGATGATTTCTATTTATATTTTTCTTATTATCAATGTTTCATTTCCATCTTTTATTATTAGTATATTCTTATTTATTTATTTATTTAAAAGTTTAGATGAGTTTTAAAGTGGTTTTCAATCAGCTGCAGAAGTTGAATTTAACTTCGGCACGAGAGTAAGACTACTAAAATAACCTTTTCAGTTTTATATAAAAAAATAAAAATTTAATTAAATGTCATAAAAAAATTATTTAATAAAAAAAATTATATTTTAATATTTTTAAAATTAAAATATATAATTTTTTTTTAAATTTAATAGTATCTCAATAATATTAAATCAATTAAAAAAAATATTACATAAGATCAATTATATTAATTTAGTGATGTCAAATTAAAATTTAAAAAATTTGTTTTAAACTTCGTATTAAAATTTGTTTTAGACATCTACCTTTGTTGGATAAGCCATAGTTGAGCCTATAATCTTGTACAAAGTGGACAAATTTCTTATCAACTGAAACAATCTTCGTTGCTTTTATTTATTAAATTTCACTTCACTTTATAAAATAAAATACAAAAATTGTAAAAAGTTCAACGATGAAATTAAAAATCTCACATAGAAAATTCAAATAGATAAAATTAAGATAAAGAGAAAAAGAGTCTAGTGCAAACAAAACAAACATACAAGAGGAGCATTAGCAAAAACAAAAAAATCAAAGACTATATCAATTGTGATAATAGTCATTGCGAATACAACATGGTAATAAATTTCACTAAGTAAAACAACGAATATAAAAAACTCAACATTTACAGATGCCCACACATATGTTATTATATCTATACATATATGAAAGATGTAGAGCTGCATATGTTTTATAAAGAATACACAATTCATCTATGTAGTCCTCAAACTTAAAACATAAAATTAAAACTATTGAAATATTAAATGATCAACAAAGAAAATTATATTAGTATTTACCATATCTTTTAAGATACAAAAAATTGAAAAATACAATTAAAGAAATGGAATTTACAGTGAAAATTGTAAATGAATTTTTTTTTGAATTTGTGTGTGTTAAACTAACATTTATTATAATTTAGATGGAGTAAAATTTAAGCTAAACAATGTTAGGTGGATTCCAAATTAAGTTAAACAATGTACATGATTGGGCTTGGCCCATGTGATGTTGTAGGGCTAGGGGTATTCGTGCGTGAAAATTCAATGTGCCGTACCCGAGTAACATAGCATATACGCCAAAGAGAACAAGAATTGGATATGTTCATCTTTTCTTTGAAATTTTAGTATATTATTTTATGGGATGTAAGTGGATCAATTAAATTCAATGAATTCAGTCATTCAAATTAAATTAAAACTTATTTGTTATTTTTTATTTGAATTAAAAAATAAATTGAAGGTCATTATTAGTTTCGACATTCTAGTTTTAAAAATCAATAAAAACTAAACTAACATTGTTCATGTTATATATATACCATATTTAAAAAGTTACAATTTTTATCTTTCGATATTAATTATATATGATTGTGTGATTAAAATATTAATTTTATTATAAAATTTATCTCATATATATATATATATATAAATTTTACAAAATAAGTTCATAATACTTGGTAAAGTAAATGTAAATTCAAGTTCATCACTCGATATAATCCAATTTTAGTTTAGGTTTGTGGTATTCAAGTGTACTACTATGGGCTATTTTGGATTGTTGCCATTTATTTTACATTGTATTTAAAATTTTCATGTAAGTGTCAACACTTAATTTTGTTTGTAATTTTTTTTTTTTGACTTTTTATGCCCTTAAAATAAATATATTAAAAAAATAAAATAAATAATATATAATAATAAAAATAAATAATTAGGTCTATAAACTTTAGGCAATCATGAATGCTTTATGGTTCCTAGTTGCTTATGACTGTCTTTGATTCTTGTTTAGATACTTCAGTTCTCAATAAAACAAAAAACGTATATAATTGAATATAAAAAAACTGGAAAAAAAATGAATTAATGGTAATAAAAATCAGTATAATACAATCAATTGGATTAAAAGAAATAGATTAATAGTAATAAAAATTAATATAATGGTGATCAATTCATAAAATTAAAGGTAAAAAAAAAGGCAAATATAGCAAGGAGCAGACAATATGAATTTAATAAAATTAAAGGTGCAAACACGAGAATGAGGGGTTGAGTTGTATTTGATAAAGTTGATAACTTTTTGCTAATTTGATGAACGTTAATTGATTTTTATGAAACACTTATATATGAAGCAATTGGATTCAGAGACAGCAAACAATGAAAATATAAATAATTATACACATAGATTTATCCTGATTCACCACCAATTTGACTACATTCAGTCCCCTCATTTAAAACGCTTTAATCCACTAATTCAAATACTTTGCATTACACTAAAAGTTGAACCTCCAAGTTAGTCTTTCCAAATAGCTTGACAACCCCAGACTTTTGAAGAACTAACCACCTTGACCCTACAAGCCAAATCTTCTCATAACAACCTGACAACCTCAAATTGAAGAAAGAACTAAACCACTATCGAGTTGGACACAAAAGATTGAGACTTTAGTAGTCGCTTCTAAAAAAGTTGAAAATAAAAATAAATCTCACACTCTAAGAAAAGAATACTTAGAGAATATTTATAACCTAAACAAGTGTTTTCTTCTAACAATCTTAAAGTCAGGAAAACGACTCGCATCCAAAGCCAAGATAATGATCTACATCTTGAAGCTGGGAAAACGAATCGTACCCGAAGCCAATAAAATGACCTGTATATTGAAGTTGGGAAAACGACTTGCACCCGAAGCCGAGAAAACAACTCACATCTTGAACTCGAGAAAACGAATTGCGCCCGAAGTAAAAAAAACAACCCATATCTTGAAGCTAGGAAAATAACTCACACTGAAGACGAGAAAATGACCCACATCTTAAAGCCGGGAAAACAACGTGTATCTTGAAGTCTGGAAAAGGACTCATACTTGAAGCCGAGAATACGACCCGCATCTTGATGTCAGGAAAACGAGTTGACCCTCCTACAAAAATTCTTTTTTGGACAAAATTTGAGTTGTCATATTTACATATCATTTACTTTGATTCTCAAGAGGGGCAACTATTGATGGTAATAAAAATAAGTATAATGATGATCAATTCATAATTAGTTCCTGGTCTTTTGTAACCTACACCCAACAAGTTTATAAATAATCCACACCATGGAGTAGAGAGGCGAGGAAAGGGGGAGAAAAGATATCAATATTGAGTAAAATTTGTAATAAAATATTAGGCAAAGAGAAGTAGACAATCTGAACTTGATAAAATCAGTCCAGCAAAATCAATTCAGAAGTAATGTCTCGATTTTCTTATCCTCCTCTAAATTTCTTCTTATTAGCTTCTTTGTATTGCATCCTTTAAAAAACTGTTGTTTAGTTTTTTCTGCAAAATAAACTCGCATGCTAAATATTTATTTTTCTTAAGTTACTATCCCTGTTCCTAAAATTGTTTGCAATAGACATACTAAAAAAAACACAAATAATTGATTCTTATAAACCAATCACCAAGTAAAACAAACTTCACCTATTGTAATATAACACATAACTCATATCATGACTTCATCAAATAACTCAAAAATCATAACAAAAAACTAGATCAATAAAAAAAAATTAGGATTATAATTGATCGTCACCACCGCCGGATGAAATTCATCGTCGCTCGCCGCACCGCACCACTTATCCCCAGTTGTTGGTGTCCTTTATGCCGCAACCTATCCGATAACGCATGAGCAAATTCTTTAACAAGATGTGTATTTTGCTTCGTCGTCGCGTCCATTTGTTTAGTTCATATACCACCACATTACCATTGTTTTCTAACAAGAATCAATTTTTCTTAACTTTAAAACCAAATACATAATAAAATGATACAATCTCTTTTTCGTTATTATTATTATTACTTTTTTTTTCTTTAATTAATTAATAATAATATAGAACAACACATAAATATTGTCTACTCAAAAACTACATGTGCTTTATTTTTTTATTGAACATATAAATACGTATGAGCAAGATCTACAACTTGTCAAACTAAATTAATAAAATTATATTTTTCCTTCTTTATTAATATAAATAATTATTTTCTTTTTTATTATTCTTTTTATGGGGTAAAATAAATCAATAAATAACTTGTATACAAAATTATAGAGTAACCATTTTAAGGATGATGTAGGGTAATAGTATTTTTCCTGTTCGTAACTGAATTCTTAATTCATCTTTTTAGTTCGAGATCATTATTTTATGTTTTATCTAATTTTCTTTTTTCTTTTTAAATAAAATTGACGGCGACTCTCCTTTCTCGCGAACAAACATGATCAGTAGATTCTAAAAAACTAAATTTTGTTTTAATTTGACATTGTCACTACCTATTTTGTATTTTAATCTGTATTTGTTAATATTTTGTTACTTTTGGAGAATAAAATTATGTGTATGTAGTTATAACTTATTCCAAATTCAGTTAGAGGAACTTATTCTAAATTCTGTTAGAGGATTAAATTAAAGTGGTAGCTGTAAATTTCATATTCTATTGGGCTATTTCAAATTATATTTTTGATTCTGCCAAAAGAATTAGAATCTTTATAGTTTGTTTTGCAAATCAAATCATCTGAACCCTACAACCTGTATATCATTGCTTTGATGGAGGGACCGTTTCGTTTGTGTGGGTTGGTCCACATGTACCTCTTTCCTTGTGTCTATTTCTCTATAGGGTTGGTTCACAAGTACCATCTTCTTTTGTTTAGATCCAGTTGTAGAATCAACTAGTGCAAATTTCATTTATTCGAGTTATTTTTTTTATTTTTTTTTAAAATCAAACCAATCCGATCCATTACACCTCTAGTTATTTCTATCGAATAATTTAATACTGTAATAATTTTTATGAATAGTTTTGTATTCTCTTTTTGAGTCAGTTGTGATATCCACTTATTGATACTTAATTTTGTCTAAATTTTGGATAATTTTGTTTCAAGAAAAACTTTACAAAAATTTGATATTAGGGGTTTTAGAACCTACTAGCCCAGTTTCTATAGTATTTTTTTTTTCTACAATTGTTTTTTCTTCATTATAAATAAAACATACTAAAATGTATATTTAATATCTTAATTTTTTTTAATTATGTGACACGTACATTAATAACGTGACACTTTGTAGTATTTGTGATTTGAACAAATAATTTTCATGTTATTATTATTATAATTAATTTTTCTATTTATTTTATTAAAATACTAAATATAAAATAAATAAAACGTAATAATTTGAATATTATAATTAGTATATAAATATTTTAAGATTAAAATTTTGATTTGACTATTTTGAAAGTCGGACAAAACTTGAAAATCAATTTAAAAGTTTACTTCACTATTATTTTATGAAAGTCTTACAAGACTGCAACATGTTTAAATTCTATTTCACTATTATGAAAGGCTACACCACTCATGGCTTAGTTTTATATTTTAAAAGTGATTTTTTTTAGAGTTTATTTAAAAATAGTATAAGTTATTTCAACTAACTTGTTATCGATTAAGAAAAATAATTTTGATATTCCATAACTTCAATATTAATTATTAAAGATTTTAATACAATAAAAATTACATTTTTTTTAATAAAAGTATTTCTCAAAAATGATTTTATGAAGTGCTTCTCAAAACAAATTTTTATTTTAATCCTTTTTTAAAATTCCATTATCCAAAAAAATTTGGAGCAAATAGTTGAAATGTTTAAATTATAGTTTAGGCTAAGTAGTTCATGTGGTCCCTTAACTTAATTTCATGTAACGTTTTAGTTATTTTTTTTTTCGTTTCAGTATATTTTGTTTTTAAATAATTTTAATTTTACCCTTTAAGTGGGTTTTTGTTAAAGCAACGTTAAAAAATTTCCTCCTCCATTTACTTCTCAGGTTTCTTTTCTTTTACATTTTGAAATATGTTATTTGGTTTTCTCTTCTCCCACTCCGGAAAAATCATATTCACGGTTCCCAAAATTCGAAGTTCATAGTCGTCTCATGTTCAAACGGGTCAAATTAAGAGTACTACAACTATGGTTTTTTCACTTCCAATGAAATTCGTGAACTGCCAAATTGTGTTTGTGGTCTGAAACCTGTGATGCACATAGTGACAAAATGGGTTCCAAACAGAGGAATAAAATTTTGGGGTTGTAGGAATTTTGTGGTAAGCATCAATACCTTTATGGTTTTGATTATTTTATTTGAGGTTGTTAGATTGGATTTCAGGATTTTGATTTTTAGATTAGTTTTATCATATTAGGGTTGTTAGATTTATGGTTTTTATTTCTGATTAAAAATTTGGAACATTGAATTATTGTTTTTTTGGTTTATGGTTTTTATAGATTTATGGTTTTTGTTTCATATTTATGGTTTTTTGTTATGGAATATTGAATTGTTTCTTATGTATTTGAGATTATATTGAATTGTAGAGTTATGACATTTATGTATATGCAATTACTTTGTTTGAGATTCAGACTATAGGTCTCAAGCACAACAGAAACCTCCACAACAGATGCATACACAATGTTTAGAGTGCTCCTAAAAAGAGTTGGAGATTATGACTCTCAGGAATGCCATTTTGAAGATGCATGGAGATCGCAAGTCAACCATTATTAAGATGAAGTTGCTGCTATTTTTATGCATTTTGTTTGGGGTAACATGTGTTGTTTTGTTGTTGATCTTAGCTCTGAAATGAGCTTACTGTAGTTGATGTAATTTTCTTGAGGTTGATGTAGTAGATTTATAGTAAGTATGTAGTAATGATTGAGTTTGTTGTATGACACTTGGAACTATTAATGTATTTTGCTTTTGCATCAATTGTGGCTCCAATGATCTTGGTCGTTCTTTCTTTAATAATTACTGCCAATTTAATGTTTGATTTTTCTACAATTGTATTATTCAACATTAAATTTAAATTGATGGAAAAAAAAATAAGGATCAATTTGTATAGTAAAAAAAGAATCATGTTGTTATGAATCTCATAAAATCATAAAGATATAGTATTGTTTAGTTGTTTTATCTCAGAAAATCAAATTGATATAATATTGGAGTATTAGACATTGAATAAAGTTACCACATAATGCGTAATTCATAACTTAGAATACAAAATGCAGAATTCTTGAGAAATTGAGATGCAAAATCCATTCATTAATTAAGAATGCAAAGTTCAGAGGACATCCTACACATTATGTCCTTAAAGTATGCATAATGTCCTTTTAGATGTTTATGGAGAATTCATTCATAATTCATTCAAAAACAAAGACAATTGACAAACTTATCATTCTTGCTTAAACCTGTACCTGCTTCATTCATAATTCATTCATGCACATAATTCCTTTGACAAACGTATTCATTCCATTCAAAACAAAGTAAACATGTTTCAAGTGGTACAAAAGACACAAAATGACATAAAGTCATCATAAGTTGATAGAAAGTAAACATGTTTCAAGTGGTACAAAGACATAAATAAAATGACATATCTAAAAGTGACATATCCTAATATTATATGCTCCATGTTTTTAACTTTGGCATAAAAGTGCTTGATTGAGCTTGAACATGTTGTGATACAACAGAAACATGCTGGAACTCAACTTATGCATGATGGGGCTGAGCTTGTGGAGGCTGGGATTGAGCTTGTGCATGCTATGATTAAGCTTGTGCATTCTTGGGCCTTCCTATGAGTTTGACATATTGTGTTTTGGCTTGGTCAGGTTGAGATTGGGCTTGTGTGGGTTGGTTCTTCTTGGGTCTTCCTCTGGGTTTGACAGGTTGTGTTTTGGCCTAGTCAAGTTGAGATTGGGCTTGTGTGGGTTGGTTTTTCTTGAGTATTCCTCTAGGTTTGACAAAGGGATGGCAATGGGTAGGGTACTATAGTACTCGTTCCTATACTCACAGTTTAAAAAAATACCCATATATGTGCCCATACCCTCATGGATATCGACTTTAACACTCGTACTCTTGCCCTTTGGGTACTTAAGTGTCCCTACCCATACCCATTACCCACACTTTAATAAAAATAGATCGATAAATAATCGCGTTGTGATTAAATTTAAAACATTTCCAAATATCTCACATCCAAATCATAATTATAAAATATTACAAACCAAAATATTTTCTAACTCAAAACATGTCAAATTACAAGTCATTGGGAAGTATTCTCTAAAATAATATTATTATAATAAACATATCAAATTACAAGTCTTTAGGTAGTATTCTTCGAAATTAATCATCCTTGTGCAATATAAAAACATATCACATTACTACAGTAAACATCAAAACATCGTAAATAATATTTTATGAAGTTGCAAGTTCTTGGACAATATTCTCCAAGATCTGTAAAAAATTGATATGTGTATTATATTAGTTATTTATAATTATAAAGTTATTAATAACAAAAAAAAACTCTTAAATATAAAATTACAATTATTTATATCTTCATCATAATCAAATTCTTGAAAAGTTTGCAAACGTTTATCTTTTGATTCTAAATATTACAACGGTCCAATGATACCAATAGTTGCTAAAACATAAAAGAAAATAAATAGTTAAACTAAACACAAATTTAATTGAATAAATAGTATATTGCAATAATTATTACCTTATTTTTCATGTTTTATCCAACTTTGCGAGCACATAAGTGCCTCCAAAGTATCCTCATGAAGTCTAGACCGTTGAAGACTTAACAATCTACCACCAATACTAAAAGCAGATTCTAAAGCAATAGTAGAAATCGGGATGACCAAAATATGATAATTTTTTGCAAAATTAGATACTTGATTCACCATCCAAGAATATCAAAATGTAGCCCTCCTAGGCAATACCTTTTCCTCCAAGTATAGATCTAACTCAAATTTTGATTGCACATCATTGGTATCATTCACATATGAATAATAACCGCTAAGAAAATTGGTACAATTACCATTTTCTAAATTTGACTCCTTCTCATTGAACTTTTTCGTTGAACTGTCTACCAACCCATTGTTTTTAGCTTGATAATCTTCAAATCATAAGTAACATAATTTCTTGATATTGTTAATTTCAATTGAAGACAAACTTCTATAAAATTTCTGATAAAAGTACTCTAACAACTTGATTTAAATATTGAATCCATGGAATTCATCATCAAAGTCTCCAAAAATTACTTTAACGACACTATGACCACTATTAGACCCAATATTGTCTTTTGTTTGGGTTGCATATTGAGTTGGTTCATTTGTATCATTTCCTACGTTAGCAGCTTCTTGATGGGCCTATTTAGCTTCATCCATTTGAGTCTTAATTTGCACATTATCCACAAATATGAGCTGAGATACTGGATACATAAGATATAATTTTACTTTTCCATTAGCCTTGACAAAATTTACCATTTCCATATCCCCAATGTCATTTTCCATAAACTTTTTCTCACCATACATCTCATACCACATACTAATAACTTTAGGATACCCCATTTGTTTAACAATATCAAAAATCTCAAACTAACTCCACATGTCAACATCACATTTCCAATTTAACACTTCACCTTCGTACACTTTCATTGTGTCATCCAAAAAATTCCCTCCATGGTGGACATCAACAAAAAATACATCCATTTTGCTTTTTATAAATTAAATAGACAAAAAAAAAAACAAAAACTCATTAATAGAAAACTAAAATGAAATGGTAGAGACCACAAACCCAACCTCATAATCTTAGAAAAAGAGAAAGGAATATGTATGTATGGACCACAAACCCTAGACCAAAATAAACAACACATGCAAGAATCAACTCATTCAGAAATCAAACAGATGCACATAATAAATACCATAAGGACCTAACTAAACCCTAAACCTTAAAACAAATCCGAATCACTAAACATCATAATCAATAAACACATTACCTTTCTTTTTTTGTGAATGTGGGTTTATAGTTTCTTGAAGCTTGATTCAGGCAGTGTGTTTTCCGATTCCGTTGTTGTTGTCGTTCTTCAATTCCTTCTTGTTATCGTTCAGATGAGTGGGAGAAAAAATGAGAAGACCAAACAACGAATTTCGAAATGTGAAAGAGAAGAAAACTGAGTAGAAAACAGAGGAGGAAATTTTTTACCATTTCCTTAACGGAAACACAATTGACATATAAAATTAAAATTATTTAAAAATATAAAATACCGAAATGGAAAAGAAAAGAAAAAAAATATAGAACTAAAATGTTATTTAAGTTAAATGACCACTAGAGCTATTTAGTCTATATTTTATGATAAATTATTTAAACAAATTTATTATCTAAAGTTTTATTTTTAAAATTCTTTTTACAATTGAATTTTAAAAAAATTATAAGATAAAATAACTAGTTTGTTCTTTGAGCTATACACTTATGATTAGTCAAAGAGCATGGATATTGCTTCTTTGTTATTTAGTAATTTTATTTCTTCTTACATGTCATTACGAAGATATTAAATTGTGGCCGCAGTTGCAATTAAGATCACGTTAAGGATTTCATGATTTTAATTATTACTAATTGTATGCAACTTTGCATAAAACTAATTTTTTATTTTGACTAATTGTAAATACTAGTTGGAAAAATGAAAACAGGTGGTCACTTTACATTAATCTTTTGCATCTTGGGTCCATTGCAGACAGGGGAGAGTAATTCCCCAGAAGATACCAGTTGAGTTAATTATGGGGGTGGTGGGAAATGATGAGTATGGGAGAAAATATATGATAGTGTTATTATAATGAGTGATGCCAACCTGGCTTTCATACCAATTTTTTTTTTAAATTATATATATTATTATATATTTATTTAAATCATTGATAAAAAATAAATAAATGATGAAAAAATTATATTGACATGAAAAAGTATAACAAGATTTATATATTTTTATATAAGTCATTAATAAGAGATAAATAAAATAAATAATTAAATAATTATATTGACATGAAAAAATATAATAAGATTTATATAGTCAATAGTAACAACTAATTAATTTAATTAACTAATAAATTAATTATATAATTAATTAATATGATAAATATTATATTTATTAAAATAGTATTTTTTTCGATATACAAATTTTTATATATAAGGATCTATCGCAGCATTATAGCTAACAAGACTCTATATATCTACCTTTTATGAAAAGTTGCAGAAGATCCACAGTTATGTACTAGCAAAATCGATAAAAGATCTTGCAAAATATTTAAGACACCATAAGAGGGAAGCACATGGGCAAACCATGACATTACAGTCTACGACCGACAACACATCTAAGAACATCTCCAACGGTAAACTCAATATGGGTTCTTTAGATGAGGTCTATTGTACCACATTGAAACAATTTATTTCTTTTCTACTTCAACTGTAAACTTAAGTTCTAGTATATCAAATCACCCTAAATCAATTCATTTATTTTTTACGGTTTAATTTTTAAAAAATAATATTATATTTTATTACTTTAATTTATACACTAATATTTAATTTATATTTAATTTTATTATAACTTAAAATATTAATTTAAATATTCTAATTAATATTATTATACATTATTTTAATTTAAAATAAAATTTTAATTTAAAATTAAAATTAAATAAAAATTTAAAATTAAAATTAAATAAAAATTTAAAATTAAAATAAAATTGAACTTAAATTTTTATAATAATAATAAAAATTAAACGTTAAATATTAATTAAATATTAATGTATAAAAAAGTACCGTCAATAAAAACTTAAATAAACTTCTGTAAAACAAAATTGTGAAGAAAAAGTATGAGTAACAAATTATTCCTATTAATGAGCTAACAATCATAATTAAAGCGAAAAAAAGGCTAACAATGGTATATTAACTAAAAAAAATAATGGTTACAAAATTATTATTATTTAATAAATTAAAAAAAAAATTAATTATTCAACGGACAATTTGGCACAACTTCAACAGTGAACCCACAAAAAATTGGAAGTTAAATAATTACATTCTAGCTGACGAATTCATTTTGACTGCCGTTAGAAATGCTCTAAGATAAAATCAATAAGGCTAGAAGTGAGGAAATGATAGGATCATCGGGCTAAATAATGATTCTTCTTGTTTAATCTAGTAGGGGTATTTATGTATTTTAGATATATTATGTTAGTTATATTAACCTACATTAATATTGTATGTGATATCATTAGAATAATCAATGAAGAAATAATTAATTATTCAAAAGAAAAAAAAGTTAATGAAGAAATAAATGTTTATTTTAATTTGTAGGTAGTTTCCTTTGTTCACTTTCTTCATGTTAAAAATTTACTTTCCATCACTTTCATAGTTTATTAGAAAAAGAGCCTAACAGGAAACTAGGCTAATGACTAAATTAAATGATTTTGATTTAGATTTTTAAAAAATTATTTTGTTAAAAAAAATATTTTTTAGTTAAAGTAGTAGCTTTTCATATTTGCTACTGCAATAAATGAGAAAGAAAAATGTCATAAATTTTAAAAACACTTAATTCATTAATAAGAGAAAATAATATAATTACTTTTATTTTTCTTTAAAAATTCAAAATTACCTTACATCACTTTTTAGTGGGTTTTCTCCGTACTGCATGTATCAGTTTCATACACTCAATTGTGAAAGTTTTTCTCCTTTCATGAGACTTTAATATAGTTTTTCATCAAATAAGTTTCATTCTCCTTCTTAATTTTCCACATCATTTTTTGTTGTTTCTATGTCTTTTATTTGAATCATTTTATTTTTACATCATTCATATGTTGATATGATTTTTAATTTTTAATTTATTTTACTTTTGTGTGTTGAGACAAAATCTCTCAAATGATTTTAATGATAACAAAATTGCTTAAAGATTATGATTGTGATTAATGACTAACATGTATTCTTGAGTGTATTCATACAAGAAGATAGGTTGTTAATCATTAAAGCAAAAGGAAGTAAAATATGTTTGAAATCTGAGGATGGAAATTGCTGCAAACGCGAGGATGGAACTAGCTGCAAACGCGAGGATGGAACTAGCTGCAAACGCGAGGATAGAACTTGCTGCAAATGTGAGGATGAAAATTGCTAACCGAGGATGGCTTGCAATTTGAAAAAACTCCAGATCTGGACAATCTGATCTATCACAAATACAAATGTGTTTATTCAAATGCATAAGATGAATAAACAAAGCATTTAAAATCAAGAGTCAAAAGGTCAAAGGAAAAAGATGAATATAGCTAAATCTAGTATGTAGAGGATGGCAGCATAGGCCGAGGATAGGCCAGAAAAAGTGAAGCAACTTTTCAGGCATGTGCAAAGACTTAAATCAGATTATTAAATGTGTTTCCATGAATATATATATGAAGAAGTCAAGTTGAAGAAAGGCAACTTGAAACAAGCCAAAAATGGAAGATCACATGTGAAGGCTAAAGTAGCTTTCTCTCTCTTGTCAACATCACCTCAAAAGGTGAAACCATCCTAGACCTTAAAGTCTACGAAAAATGCAGCTCACATGGTCAAATAACAGTTGTGCATTGCTGGAAAAAGAGAATTGACAAGCACTTATCAAGATCAAGTTACAAGAAAGGTGAGGATGGCAGCAATGACAATTCCGTAAATATGATGAAAGACTTAGAATATTTGAAAAACAACACCAACGGTCATCAAGGGCTTGGATCTCTATAAAATGCAAACAAGCTCTCCAATGGAAGATACACAACACACTTGCATAAAAAGATCAAGCATCTTAAAGCTATCAAGAGCAAAAACACCCTTTCTTCTTACTTTCTTTGATCCTACACTATATCTTTGTAAATCCTTTGAGAAAGTATTAAGTATCAATCACTCTCACATCACTTTGTAATTTCCTAGTGAGTTACACTTAGAAATATTCGGAAATTGATTGTAAGCTTGGTGAAGCTTGAGAATACACGATTTGTAATCGTCCTCGGGTTGAGGTTCGATCTGTTTGAAAGTTAGTGAAATCTCACAAGGGTGTGAGGACTGGACGTAGCCATCTTTGGGTGAACCAGTATAAAATTGTGTGTGTGTCTATCTTATTCTACTCCTAATCTTTGGCTCAACTTATATCAAACGATTTGAAAAATCTCATCCTCGAGCTAACCATCCTCGGCGAGAGGATAGTTTTTAAAACACTTCGAAATCATTTTTAAACAGCAAAATCCCTATTCAACCCCCCTTCTAGTGATATTTGGCTACATCATTGTGTGTTTATTTATTGCTTTTTGATGAGTACTTAAGGTAGATTATTAAATTTTAAAATGTGTCTAAGAATGAATTAAACTTATAAATTTTGAAGAATCCAATTTAAAATATTTCAATTGTTCTGTTATAGTTAGATATTGATAATTAGTATAATAAAGATTCTGCCAAGTATTAACTATTGTCTTAGTGACTATGGATAATCAAACTATGACAACATGTTTATTATGTTTACGAGTTAGCAATTTGGTTAATGGTAGGTTACTCTATGAATTGTTTTAAACATGTGATTTAACATTTTTGTTGATTAAAATATCATTAGAATGACAACTAAAAAAGACGCAAAAAGTTATGAGAGTGATGGAAGAGTTGTTGCAAGATGGGATGACAGAAAAATCAAACCATTTCTAAAAACTTGCATTGAAGAAATAGAGGATGGTAATAGGTCAGGCTAAAGAAGGGTGGAAAAATATTACTTAGAAGTTTCAAAAGAGAACTAATTATGTTTATGACTGCATATAACTGAAAAATAGATGGGACGCATTGAAAAGAGAGTTTTCATCATTTGCGAAATTAGTGAAAAATCATACTAGAGTAGGATGCGTTCATGATTAGCAAACTGTTCAAGCCGACGATGAATGGTGGACGACTAAAAGTAAGGTATGGTTATGTTTTGGTGTACTATAAAAGTATTTTGACTTATATATTTTTATGAAATGGAAGAATAGAAGACCTAAATTCATTGATTTGGTTGAGAAATGTTTCAATGGTGCAATATCTACCGAATTTTCTCTTTACAAGCCATATGAAGAGCAACCACCTTTTGAATGATCATTTTCTTAGTTTGAAGAAGGTCGTGAGTATAATCCAATTACTAAGGATGAAGGAGAAGGTGAAAAGGATAAATTTGAATTTGGGAATGAAGCTCTTGATCGTACCGTTGATGGGATGGAACAAAACCAAGGAAGACCAGAGGATAATATTAGTCATGCCAAATGTTTGACAATGTTAGCTGATATATTGAGAATACGCAATATTTAGCTACATCATTAAGCACTCTTCAGACAAGGAGAATATGCAATATGCGGTGTGTCCGATATATTGAGAATCGTAGTCTATATACAGGAAGGATGATGGACAATTAGAGTTCTCATTATTCTCAAATGAACATCAATGACATCTTGATTACTTAATTTGATTACTAATCAATTAAAACTCCTAACTGATAAATAGCTAATATAATAAAATAAGGATATGTATCAACATAATAATATCAAAATATAATAATTGAATTAAATATTCCAACTTTATCTCATTTGAGCAATATATCTTAATAATTATATAAGAATTTTTTAGATGAGCATTTAAATACTATTTATCTTTAGATTTACCCTTTACAATATGGACTACTGCATACATGAAAAATATGATTATTGCGGTTGTCATTACTGACTTATAACGTGACGGAACTCCAATGACAACCACATCAATGCATTTGATGACAAAGATCAACATAGATGAGTGATGTAGATATTTCACGCAATGTGATCTCTAAATCATGCTTATTTTCAACTAGTCCAACTTAAATCTGTAATGAGATCAAATTGAAGTTCCTTGAGTCCAAATTTATTATATGAAAAGACGATGCATAAATGGTAATAATAATAACCTCGTAAACTTTAATTATGCAAAAAATTAAACATAAAGTCTGTATCGATTTCCAAAAATAAAAAAGTATAAAACATAAAAAAAGAAAACTCTCACTAATCTAAGACATCCTTAATGAAAACAATCATACGAAAGACCTCACCTGTCAAAAAATTTATTAGTGGGAAGCTAGCATATATAAAGTCTTGTCTCTATATCTTCTATCATTCAACAATAATAACATGAATATAAATACACTTTACAAATTTTTGTTGTTGAAACACTATAGAAAAAATTTATGTCACAATATAACTTGAGTAACTTTTCAACAACTTTTGCTTTATACAATCAAGCGACATAAATAAATCAATCATTTCATAGTTAAGGTGTCAATTTTATGTACATATTAATTATCTCAAAAATGTAAAATATTTGATTTGTGAGTATAATTTTTATTGTTCACTCCAACATCTTTATGGTTTCCTTTGTAAGCAATTCACCTTGAGTTACTCAAGTATTTTCCAATTGATCATACCATCTACGAAAGTTTCCATTTCATATGTGTATAAATAAGATCATACATAAGGCTCCCACAACTGAATCATATAGGAAAATACTTGGAACTTAATTTGCTAAATTTACTCTTTTTCTTTTGGACAATGATTGAAACTAAATAGTTTCCCTTGATGATTATGATATCACCTAATCTATTGCCTTTCATGTCAAGTTTACTTTCAATTTTATTAATATAACTTTTTTGTCATAACCGAATAATAGATTCATAATAATCTCTAAGTATAAGAATCTTAATATAGAAATGGTGATCCCAAATCTATCTTTGCTAAACTTTCGTCAAAGATATCTCAGTTTTGCACAACAAACATATTTGACTGCTGACTAAATAAAATAAAATCAATAAATTACATTAGAAATATAAGTTTACTCTCACTAACATTATAATACCCACAATGGTTTACAACAATCATCTCAAAACCAAATGCGATAGTTACATTATGAGACTTTGTGGTACTATAAATTAGACTTATTCGTTAAGTCACAAATGAATTATATCAATTATCAAATCATTTACTTTGTTTCTATTGACATAAAATTTTCTTTTATTGCACCACATTGTTTCATAAATGTTATTATTTAAAACATCGTATTGACGTCCATCTTATGTAGCTAAATTAAACCATAATGAGCAACTAATGTCATGACTATTCTAATAGTCTTTCAAGAATACCAAAAGAGAACTTCTATTTACAGTCTATCATTTCTCACACTTGGTTCTGTAGTTCTTGATGGGATTGAGTTTGATCTGCATACATAATTTTATTTACTCGATTGTGAAAAAAATAATAATATCCTTGTGAGATCCAAATTTGCTACATTAATAGCAACCATATGAATTGGTTTGAAGCCGATTTTTCTTACTCAATTTTTTTCTTTTGACCATGTCTTCCCCTCAAATTCAATATGTTTAAAGAATTTTCTCAACAAATTCTTTAACTTGAGATCAAAATTTATATTTCTTAAATCTTTTGGAAAATTATGATTTGTCACGAGTCATAGCATAATTGACTCTAACAACTTTTAAATTTAAAAGACATTGAATCTATGGTTTTATAATAATATAATTATATAAAAAAAATCACTTTACTTTTGAACCTAAATGAAGTTTTATCAAAATCATTATTCAACCAAATTTTCTTTTAAATATAAGCAAATACAATGTAAAAAATACTCAAACTCTCCATTTTTACCAACTTTATCCTTTCTTAAATTGAAGTAACACCATTAGACATTTATCAATTCATCTTTAATTTTCCTTATTTCCCCTTATCTTTCAAGGTATTTTTCAAATAAACACTATTATATTTTCGCTTGTTTCACAGTTTTCTTTCTTGTACACTTTACAAAATAATCGTATTTAAAATATTATTTCTATCGTTTAAGAGTTAATGCTTAATTATGCAAAGAAAATGTCATATTTTAAAGTTTCGAGCAATTTACATGATAGTCAACATTATAATGTATTTGTAAGATTAAATATTTACGTAATGTGTTTCATATGTTTGTTTTCACTCTATTGATTTAAAAACACTTTTTAATTTAAACAAACAAAAAAATATGAGAAAAAATGTGTCATCTTAAATCTCACTTTCCATATTTAACTCTCACTTCAGAAATACTAATTAAATTGTGAGAGGATAATCATTTCTTCATCCTTATATATGGTCTAGATCCATTAGCAATATTGATATTCTTCTTTACCCTAAAAGTAATAACTTTTGAGAAATAAAAAATTTAATTCAACTTAGCATATATCTAATCCTTTTGTAGTTTTTGTTGAGTAAAATCTACACATATCTTCTTTGATGTTATTTGATTTTTTTTACTAACAAAAAGATATTCATTCATCCTAATTGATATAGTATATCGAAGACAATACAAATTCAAAATCGCTAAAAACTAAAATAGATGAATCTACCAACAAATTAGCAGCATCCAAATTAATAGTATAAAATGTAATACGTCTTTTAACATAGTCAAAATACTCATTCATCTAAATCAGTAACGTTGACAATCAAGTCATTGACTGAATCTGTAATTGATCAAACATAACTGTCGATCTGAACTATGAATCTTGCACAAAATTAGAAATAAAAAAAATTCCACACTAAGATGAAGAACAACTAAATCTATGTAAAAACTGAATATTTAAATAAAAATATGAAGAACAAAAACGATGCAGATAAACCACTAAAGGAGAGTGTTGCGGCTATTTTGATGCTACTTGATAGTCATAAGACTTATTAAAAAACAAAGATAGCATGAAATATATCTTAACAGCATGATTAAAAAATGATAGCATGAAATACATCTTACGAGCATGATTAAAAAAATGCATATTATTGTATAAAACTTTAATAATATACTCAAACATTATAATCATGCTATAAATCATTTATTCAATTTCTAATCAAATCCAAATCGAATCATAATACCCATAAAAATTCATGCCCCGAAGATTCATGTATACACTGAAACATTCTTTATTAAAATAATTAGAGTCAATATTTTTTTTAATAAAAAAAGAATCTTTATATGTTTGTAAATAAGCAACATTTCTATAATGCATATTTCTCAAAATTTAAAGAATCAAATCTTTATTTTTCCAATTTATTTGATAAATATGGATTTTTATTTGGGTGTCTTTTTTTTTATCAATTGAAAATATTTAAAATCAAATTTTGAGATTGTTTTTATTGATATCAAGATAAGATCACTTTTGTAAGAGTTGTGATTTCTTGATATTATATTCATAGTAATCGATACTACAAAAGTGAGTTCAGAGATATGTCAATCAATTTTATTTAAAATTAAGATTTAAAAGATTGTGTACTTAAAATAAAGATTTAATATATATTTCATTGTCATATATTAATTTTGAAAGATTTATTGTCTTTCGAACGACGTAAAGTTATGTATCTCAATTATTATTATTTTTCGAACGACGTAAAGATTTATTGTCTTTCGAACGACGTAAAGTTATGTCTTTCGAACTAATTTGATAAATATGGATATAAAATGAGTGCTAAGTAGCAATACACTTTTTAATACATATTTTTGATATAATTTTGTAATTGATTAAAATTAACATAGGTTTCATTATGTGGCTTCCATATAAATTTAGTGTAATATATGTTGATTTTAATTAATCAAAGAAAATGTGCTAAAAAGCATGTTGCTAGCATTATTCGTGAATATATGTCCAATTCAACATACAAATTATGATTCAAGGAATTAATTTTGACCAAAACTGCAATATTTATATACAAATAAAGTGTTATTTTGATTTTCTAAATATGTGAGATGTAGTCACTTTAATTTTGAATGTATTAAAATTAAATACATTATCGAACCCTACAATTGTGAGTAATTGTATATAGATCAAATTGACTAATAAAAGACACGTTTAATAATAAATGATACATTTGAAGACTAAAATAACTAATAAAATACATATTTTACTATATTTTCACGTAAAATTGCTTAATAATTAACATTACAACACAATATAATAGTTAACTATACATAACTTATAAATTTAAAATTATATATAATTTAGAAGAACTAATAAAATTTGGGGACAATATTGACACCTACCAATTTCCCTTTGGCTTCACACCTGATAATGTATTCAATATATCGATACCATCGATGTGACGGTCAATTAGAGTTCTTATAATTGTAAATACTAAATAGATCATTGGTAACGTTCATTTATATTTAAAGTTATATCAATTATTTAAATAATTAATTATACAAATAAAAATCTAATTAACTTCTATTTTATTTAATGATTAATCATTTAAAACCCCTAATTAATAAATAGTCAATATAATTAATATATAATAATGTTGTAATTTAATGATTAAATAAAATATTCCGACACATAAAAAGACAGCTTCACGATCACGTTTACACTTTACATTAATTATAATCAGAAAGGTAAGTAAAACAAGATGGTGGTTAGTTTTTTATTAAAAAAGTTACAAAATTATACCTCATCCAAAGGAAAAACGACATTAAAGCTTATAAGAATTTATATCTACCTCTCCTTTCAACAATAGTTTAATTAATGGATAAAAAATTTAACCAAAAATTATTTTTATTAAAATCTGAATTTAAATTCTTTTAAATGATTAATCTTTAATTAAAGTTCTTCAATTATTTAATTTGTTTGCAATTATTTAATTAACTATATTCAATAAGAGAATTATTTTAATTCATTTATCAACCAACATTTACTGTAAAAAAACACCAATACTTTATTTTCTCGAAATATATATTTAATGTATTTTTTTTTACTTAAAAAAGAGATATTTTTAATATATGCATTTTGATATTTTTATTGAAATTCAAGCATAATATACTCAACACACTAGCTACCATGTTATGAATAAATCGAATGTGTAAGCAAATATTACATTTTTGTAATAATTATTATGTCTCTTGTTTTAAAATACATTATTGTCTTCCTTTATTAAATAAGTAAATAATTACAAGATGAAAATAAAATTAAAACAAAAAAGTCAAAAGAAAACAAGCTTTCACTTTTTCACCAAACCATTAGTGGCAGAGAATGGATCCCAGCCAAGGATAAGAAAAAAGTCACAAACTATCATTATTTTAACCTTTCCAGATAAATGGCTTGTACTTTACTCTCTTTTCTAATATATTATATTGGCAAGTTATTATTATTAATCCATTACATTGTAAATAAAGCACGTTTCAACCATGTTAATAATTTATAGTGATGGATTCAAATTAAAGTCATAATGTCGTTAATTATCTATATGGGTGGTCAGTGCATATCAGTTTGGAGGATTCACATTAAAAAACCTTGGGTCAACATCTTTACATTTTTTAAAGAGTAAAAAAGAAAAAGTGTTTGCAAAATTCAAATGGATTTAATTTATATATGGTGTCACAATAAAAATAATTATATTGATAGTGACTAACAATTAATTATCTAATATTCAAAAGTATTTAATTCGTATGATAATTATATTTAAATAATAGATGAGAGTAATTATAATATGTTGATGGTGTAAATATTTTATTTCATTGGTGCATATAAATTCAATTCAATTCAAATTTAGTCTTTCATTCAAAAATACCAATTTATTTATTCTTTTTTTTTTTAGTTAACACCACAATTTTAAAGGTTACATGTTCATTTTGATGTAGCAAAACAGTATTTAAGTTAATATATATGACTTTTATTAATGTTTTTATGGTTCTTTCTTAAAGAAATATTTTGATGAAGTTAAATTATTCTTTACTTAAAAAATTGATTTATTATTTTGTAAATTTAAAAAACTAAATTGATCTACTCGAACTAAAATATTATTTATAAGAGATATAGATATAAATTGATTGCTAGAACCCATTTTTTTAAATGAGTCTCACTAGTCTCCCACTAAATTGATAACAATAGTATTTTTTGAATTTGTAGAAACTAAATGTAAACTTAAAAAGAATTTATTGACACTAAAACCAAAAATACTATAATTTGCAAGAGTTAATATTTAAACCAAAATTTATTGATGTGTAATTTTTCAATTTAAGACAGCCAAAAAAAGCATGCCATGGAAACAAGCATATTTAAATTAATCACATGCTACCTTTTATATTTTTACTAAAACATAAAACCATGTATACCTACCTAAAATAATTAAGCATGAGCAACACATGCCCAATTGTTTAATGTAAGTTGATAGATAAAATAAAGTTCCAACTAGTGCAATGGTGCAAATTATAAATACCAAACAAAACATACAAGTTTCATCAAAATTGCCAATATTGTTAATCACAAAAAACAAAAAACAAAAAAACCAAACATGTCTTCTCTAAGGTCCACTATGTCATATAATTCTAAATCAACCTTTGATGAGCTTAAATGGGTGATTCATGTCCGAAAAACCCTTGAAGAACAATTTGAAGAAGAAGATGGTAAATTTTCTGTAACAATTTTCCATGTGCCAAAGCTTCTTATGGCTAGTGATCCAGATTCTTATGTTCCACAACAAGTTGCAATTGGTCCTTACCATTATTGGCGTCAAGAATTATATGAAATGCAAAATTTCAAGCTAGCATCAACAAAAAGATTCCTAAAACAACTACAAAGTCTCAAATTAGATAACCTAGTTGACCAATTGACAAAGTTGGAACAAAGGGTCAGAGGATGCTACCACAAATTTTTGGATTTAAATGGTGAAACTTTAGTTTGGATGATGATTGTTGATGCATCATTTTTACTAGAGTTACTTCAATTTTATGCCATGCAAGAAGGGGCAAAAAAGGTAATTTCATCAAAAATGTCAAATTTAGTTGACTATGGTGGTAGAAAATCAGCTCATAATGAAATTTTAAGAGACCTTGTGATGTTAGAGAATCAAATTCCATTATGTGTTTTGAGAAAAATGCTTAAGTTCAAATTCTCATCAAAAGAAGCTTCGGATGAAATGTTGGTTTTAATGTTACTAGGATTGTTTAAAGAGATTTCACCTTTCAAGATGATTGAAGATGTACCAAACATTAAAGTCTCACAAAGTGCACATTTGCTAGATTTTTTTTATAACATGATTGTACCAAAATTAGAAACACAACAAGACATCATAATTGATGTTGAAATTCAACAAGAGGAGGAACAACAAAAAGAAGGTGATGAAATTTCTAAAGGTAAGTCTAGCTATGTTAATCAATTTTTTAGTGAACTTTGGAAAATTCTTTCAAAATTAAATAAAGGGCCAATGAAATTAATCAAAAGAGGACTTGTATCAAGACCTTTGAAAGTTCTTGGAAAAATTCCTTGGAAAATTATTACCAATCTTCCATGTGCTAAACTTCTAAAAAAACCTATTGAAATGATTTTTTCCTCTCAAGAAAAAAGCGATGAAAAAAATGAAAATGAAAATTCGACCACTCAAATTAACAGTCCACCTTTAATCGAAGAAATTACTATTCCTTCGGTTAAAGAACTCATGAATTCAGGCGTACATTTTTTTCCAACTAGTAATGGAACAATATCAAGCATTAATTTTGATGCTAAAACAAGAATACTTTATCTACCTATAATTGGTTTGGATGTTAATACCGAAGTTTTTCTTCGAAACTTGGTTGCGTTCGAATCATCGGTTGGGTCAGGACCTTTGGTTATAACCCGTTACACCGAATTGATGAACGGAATTATAGACACGGAGGAAGATGCAATGATTTTAAGAGAAAAAGGGATTATTTTGAATCACTTAAAGAGTGATAAAGAAGTGGCTAATATGTGGAATGGAATGAGCAAGTCATTGAGATTGTCAAAGGTTGAATTTTTGGATAAGACTATTGAAGATGTTAACAAGTATTATAATAGTAGATTGAAGGTGAAAATTTGGAAATTTATGAAGTCTTATGTTTTTGGTTCATGGCAATTTTTAACATTTTTAGCTGCTATTTTCTTGTTGCTTTTGATGGCTTTGCAAGCCTTTTGTTCTGTTTATAATTGTAGTCGTTTCTTTGGATCAGCACTACAACAAAATGATTGATTCCAATGAAGTTTTCTTGTTTTCTTATTGTTTTTATCATTTCTTGTTTTTGTTTGTTGTTTGTATCTATAAAATATTGTTCTTGGAATAAAATGTAGTTATGCTATGGATTTCTATTGTCTTTATTCACTTGCTTTAAATAAAAGAGATTTTGTTAATCTAAAATTTGAGAATTAAATAAAATTATATTAAAAATTATTTCAACTAAAATTCAAACTCGAGTCCTTTTAATTGATTATTTTTAACATAATTTTACTAGGAGTTTAACTGTTTAGTTAATTATGCTATGGAATGTTTTCAAAGAAGTAAAATGATAAGTGCTTGTATTTTTGAAGGGGTATTTTTATAAATCATAAATAATATGTAGAAAATGATTGAGTGAAGTAAAGAGATAAGCTTCTCAACAACTCTTATATTTTATCAACAACTTGGTATTCCTTTCAAACTTCCATCATAACCACTTCTTTTCACTTTAACTATAATTATACTTAACTTTTTTTTTAAGGCTAATCAAACGCATGAGTAAGAGAGAAAGTCATCATAGTAAATTATGCAAACCACTTGTCTTTCAATAAGATAAATTTAAGAATAGTTATCAAAATATATAGTTAATGACAACTATATATCATCATATATATGTATGCATACCTTAATTTAAGCCAATTGAAAAAACAAATAATGAAAATGATGTTCACTACTATTTGATTACTAAAGGAGCATGAAGATTGCACGTGAAGAATATCTAGCAGCTACTTTGAAAGTAGCATTACTTATCAATGTCAACCCATGTTTTTTTTCTTCATTATTCTACAAAAGAAGTTGGATTTTTTTAGAGATATGATTGTATGCATATATTTCTGTACTATTATTGAAATTGACATCACTATCATGTTATGGATTGTTATATACTATTATATTGTATGGATTATTATCGCCAATAATATCTCATATCATATAGATAATGAAATATTTAATTAAATATTAAATAGTTTTTAAAAACTTATTATATGTCATTTGAAATTATTTAATTAAATAGTAAATAGTTTTTTAAATTTTATAAAATTTGTAGAATGATTTGATAGTTTGATTAGTAAAATTGGTTGTTTATGTTGAGTAATTAAGTAGCTCTACTTCTAGAGTCAAAATATATATATATATATATATAAAAAGGAACCTACACCTATTTGTACGAAAGTTTAAATTAAAAACCAACACCATTTTGTAAAGAAACCTACATAATAAATCTGAAATCATTTGATATATTATTGAAATGAATTATGATTAACGTCATATAATAAAATTGCTTAAAACATTAATTTTGACATTTGTTAATAAAATATCTAACAATTTTAGATTTATAGAAAAAAATTATATATATATTTTATATGATATAATCTTTTAATTCAACTGGCAAATTTTTAAAATGTGTATATTATATTAGTGTAATTTGATCACTCCTCATAAAAAAAATAGATAAAGAGATATGTAAAGTTTGATTAGAAAGTAAGTAAAGTTTAATAAAAAAATTATTTCAATCAAGATTCTAACTTGAATTCTTTTAAACGATTCATCCATAAATGAAGGTTCATTAGCCATCCAAGCCCAATTACCTGTTTAAACCTATTAAATATATTCCAACAATTAAAAAGCTTATCCCATGTACCATCTAAAAAGTTTAGTTAAATATTTTATTGAATTAAATATACTAAATAATAGTAAGCTGTTTCAAAGCTGTTAATAAGTGTTCTCTATTCTTAGCTTGAAAACCATTCTTTTAAAGTTGTTTTCGTTCAACCTTTTAGTTAGGAGATCTACAAGGCGTTTTACATCAAATTGATGTAAATTCCAAATGTAATAAGTTGTTAGAGATAAAGTTACCCTGATTGTATTTATTTTACCACTGAAGAAAATGTATTCGAGTAATCTACCTTGTTAGGTTGGAGTGTAACCTTTAGCTACTAACATTTCCTTACACCTCTAAATTGATCCATCGTCTTTGTACTTTAAAATATTTACCCATTTTCATCCTACAAGTGTCTTTCAATTTAGTAAAGGAACTAAATCCTAAGTATTTTTCTTGTCTAGTGCTTCCATTTCCATTTCCATGTCCATGGCTTGTTTCCATTTCCTTGATAGACAATGCTTCAGATAGAGAGATAGGTATAATGGTAGTGATCAAGTTTGTAATGAATACTTTATGGGAAGGTGAAAATTGTTTACGGGATATCTAATTGGATAAAATGTAGATTGGTTTGTTGGTATATGTCATAGGTTATTTCCCAAGAGCAATTGGAAAATGGAGATTATCATAAAGTGGTGGTGTGTTGGATTCTAGTTCTTGTGCTAGGGAAGGTTCATAAATTGAATCACTATAGTTTGAAGGGTTAAGAGGATTTATCTCATGTAAAGTTGGATTGGATTATTGGGCATTAATAGATTTAGGAATCACCTTTGTTTTTCTTCTATATATTAGATTATTCTCATATCTTACATCAGTTCCATCATTTCTATCTCTTTCAAAACCAATTTTAGTCTCAACAGTCTTAACATTGTCCCTTCTATTTTTAATTTCAATTTATAGTTGGAGAGTGAAGTTAAGAAGTAGAACAAACTCGTCTTCCTTACTTATATTCTCCTACTAGAGATGAGTTTGATTGTAGTAACTTTCTTGTTCATGGAAGGTGACATCTCGAGAGGCAAAGAATTTATGGGATGGTAGACGATAGCATATGTAATCCTTTTCAGTGGAAGAGTATGTGATAAATATATATTTTAAAGCACTAGGACCAAGTTTCCATGTCCCATCACTATGGATATGACGAACAATGCACACTCAAATATTATAAAGGTAAGGTTACATTAAGTATACACATCAGGGTAAAGTGATGGCAGAGTCTCCATAAGAGTTATGGAGGCAAGGTCACTAGAAGATAAACGATTTATGAGATATGATTCAGTTAAAACTATCTCCCTCCAAAAAAAATTGGGAACCTTATTTTTGAATAACATCACTCGAGTTTGATCTAATTGGTGTCCATTTTTCTCTCGGCATACCCATTATATTATGGTGTTTTAACACATGGGAACTCATGAATAATTTTCTATTTTTGACAAAACAAATTAAGTCTAGTCATAATTAAAGTCATCTTTGGTATTATCTGACCTAATTATCTTAATACTCACTCTAAATTGGGTTTTTATCATGGAGAAGAACTATACAAATACATAAAGGAAACAATTGATATATAAGTTTGAATGAAGGATGACCAAGGAGACAATAATACCAAAGGACCTTGTCCCTCTTGAACTTTATTGATACAGAAAAGAAAAAGAAAAAAAAAAGAAAGAAAAAGAAAAAGAAAAAGAAAAGGAGTTAATAAAGTTTATTCCATTCTTTAGCATTTCCAATCATCTTCCTTAAGTTCTTGTCTTGAAGAACATAAGAATTGTAATAAAAAACAAAATTACATGATAGGTCTTGGGTTAATTTATGTACGGATATTAGGCTAAGGGACAATTAAGGAATATGAAGGATATTTCTTAGACTTATGGACGAGCTTAAATGGAATCTGCTTAACTAGTTGTAGTTATAAGGGTGTCATCTGTTGTGGATATTTTCTTGTCGCTAGGGCAAGGTGAATAAGTGGAGAATAATGTGGATAAGGAAGTCGTATGGTGAGTGACTCCACAATCATGTACTCAATATTAGTTATAGATTCTGTCTAAAACATTTAATCTAAAAGAAATTGAAGTTTACCTGAATATGCTAGAGAACTAGTACAAGTTGATTTCTCTAACTTACTAAGGAATAATTTCAACTTCAATATTTAATCTTCATTGAGTTGGATCAGTTCTCCTTTGGTTTTTTCGCCTGTCATGTCCATAAAACCAATAGACAAACAATATAGAGACAAGAGGTCGATCCCTACAACTGAACAAGAAACAAACCGACAAAACAGTGATAAAAGGTTTGAAAAAAAAATGATAAAACACATGTGAGTTTTAAATGACCAACAAGCTAAGATGCTCTGGTTGGAACGGACCCCCTTCAATAGAAAGATATCACCAAATGAAAGACGAACAACACCATTTATGACGATGCACTGCATATATGCCCCCATCATGTCACTAGATACTCCCCACTCGTGGTGGTGCGTGTGATGACTTTCGATGGCAAATTATGTGTTTAATCCAAATTAGGGTTTAATATGTGGAGGGTCGGGCAATGATGCTCTAATCATGACGAAAAGTGGTGAAACAATGTTCAACAACAACAAAAACTCAAGGTGGAAATACATAGGAAACCACAAAAATAACAATCAAATTTAAGTGGAAAAAGAGATTCTAAAAAATCAAGAGCTCTAATGTTATCTCTCTATACATTTTTCTCATATTCTGTAAAATGCAATTTTTTTTAAATTGTTTTTTTTTCCGTAAATTTGAAGTTTAGGGTACAAAATATATATATATATATATATATATATATATATATATATATATATATATATATATGGTAGATGTCACCAAAAATATAATTAAAGATATTTAAAATTTAAGGTACCATAAACAATAATTCTTTATCTTGGAGATAGACTTGACATAGACTTGAATGTAGTTAGTGGTAAATGGAAAACTTAGAGCACGTCATAATTGAAGTGTTCAACCATTTTCTATAAACAAAGAATACCGTGTGAAAGTGGAGAATGGTCATCAAGGTTTTGTGATGAAATGGACCCTTTAATTTATGGGCAATGAGCCTACTTATATATGTTATTTATATTATACAAAAGCAAGTGGGATATAAAAGTGGGAGGAACCACTTATAATTAAATTAAATAAAAGAAAGGATCAATGACACAAACTTTAACCTTCTTTTTTTACTATAGGATGTGTTTGTTTGAGTTTGGAAATTTTAAAAAAATGATTTTTTAACTTTAATTAACTTATTATTATAAAATAGTTATTTTTCAAATAATTTTTAATCTATTTGTATATAATTGTTAGTGATTTTTTAAACTATAAAATTACCACAAACACCCTCGACTACTTAAACTATCAATCCTTGGCATTACATTTTTTTTTATCAAATTTGTATACCCTTATAAGTGAAAATCTTGTTCAAGCCATGACAACACAACAACAATTTATGAATTGAACATTTACGATTATGCAACTACAAATTGAACCTTGAGTTTGAAGGTTTTTTTTTAACACACTACAAACTTACACAAACAAACTTCAAGGTGCTCATGGATGTGGCCATCTTTGTAAGTTTAATTAGGATTTAGATGTGGGTTTTTTTTATTAAAACAAAAAACAAAAAAAGAATTTTAAGAAAGAGGGAATGGAAAATAAAAAATCTTGGTTTTATGAGTTTCAATCATGAAGATGGTGATGAAATAGGCGAAGAATATTAGACTTATCTCTTTGTAGTTTACCATTGTTTTTCCTTCCTTTTAGTTTGTTACATATTGTTATTTGTTTTTATCTTATTATTAGGATTTTATGCTACTTTTCAGTTTTTTTTTTCTTATTAGTAACTATTTTGGTTCAGTTTTTTTTTTCTTATTAGTAACTATTTTGGTTGTCTCTCCCTGTATATAAATCTTTTGATTAATCATTTAATAAATAAGAAAAAGTATTATTCACTTAAGAATTTGTTATAGTATCATACCAGAGTAATATGTTTTGCATGTTCATCCTTTTTTCTTGATTTTTTTTTTCTCACAATCTTCCATCTCTCATACTTCATTTTCAAGACTTGTCAACAAATTCACCCCTCCGATGAACGATAACAATTATGATTCTTGGAGCCGATCAATGAAACAAGCTTTACTAACAAAAAATAAAGTCAAATTTATCAACGGTTCCCTTCTTTGCCCCTCCAAATTATGGTTGTATTTGTGATGCTTGCGAGCAATGCAATGTTATTTTTATCTCTTGGATTGTTGGAACCGTAACCCCAAAAATTGCACAAAGCATTATTTATGCCGGGAGTGCTAGCTCCAAGTCACATAGGAATTCCTCACTGGAATACCTCCAAGGTCTAACAATTTTGTCAACATCTATTTTCTCCCCTCGTTAGCCTAGCATTAAGAGTACATCAATTATGGAGTTACTTCAATATTCTCATCACAAATTTATAACATCATTATCATTAATCTTACATCATCATGATCATGATCATAATATATAATCATATTATACAATACATCCATATTTTATCATCACATCACACAAACTTGTCTAATCAAAGATATGCACAGAAGAAGAAGAGGAGGAATTAAGTTAAGGAACCGCAAGAGGAATTATGTCAAAATATTAATTCAAATAAAACAAACTCATTTTTTCAAAATAACATTTTTTTTAACTTGATTATCAACAACCAACCACACTTTTAAAAGCAATCAACGCATCTTCATTTTCTATCAAGAATTATGTAGTTTTGATTTCTCTATCACATTAAGTGATATATAGGAGTAAGATCACACTCTTGTCAAGTATATTAATAAAAATTTCGTTTTTTTTTCTTTCTTAAGCATACTTTTATTTCAAAATCACATTCATAAAAATAATTGATATTCATATTTAATAATAGCAAGAAATAATCAATATTAATTTTACACAAATAATTACATGTAACTTTTTTTTTTTTACAGATGTCATAGGGTGTTAATATATTTCCTACACATAATCGACTCCTGAACTATAAACTTGGTTTCAAAGACCATTACTTTTTTAGGATTTTCCAACAATTTTCTTATTTAAAAAAGAAAAAACAACTTTGGCGGCAACTATATTGAATTCGAGAAACACTCAAAATTTTATGTTGTAACATACAGGTATAAGAGTAAAACTGTCTGTAAGGCCCAACGCATAGGAGTCCAGTCTGAGATAGAATTGAGGGTGTAATAAGCAACTTACAGGTATAGGAAAGAAAAGTCCAACCAGTAATAGTCCAAATTAATATATACAAGTATAAAATATGGGTGGAAATCGTCGTCTGTTCAAAAATTCATTTTGTAGCATTTCTAAAAAGCCTTAATAAATCATTCATTTTACCGATATATGACAATGTACTCACTTACGGATTTATTTATGTCCAATCTTACTAAAATAGATTATTCAAGTAGAAGACATTGTATGAAACTAATGTAGTCTCTACGACTTACTTGTTATGTTGAGTTTAAGTCATTAAATTACTCTTGTCTTGTGGCTTAAAATGTTTGAAAGATTTAAGGCTAAAGACATGAGAGCTATTTGAGTATGGCTTACGAAGAAATAGCATTTTATTAAATTGAGGTATAGTTTATCGAGATGATTTTTTATGTTTAGCACACTGACATGACTAGGAAACATCTATAATTGATTTTATTAAATCTATGTTACTGAATTTTATGTTCACTATATTGGGAGTGATATTTTCTAAGTAACAGGTAAACATCAAAAGTCTAAGCAATATCTAGATTAGTCATCAATCTTTTAATATCATGAGTCGCAGTTAGATCACATCTTAAATCTGTATTAGAATTATAATTTAATTATGTTTCACGTGAAAGTTGTTTTAAAATTTGTAAATATTTTAGTATTATAAATTATTCAATAATTTACAAAAGAATTTATATTTATTTGCAAACACTTAGATACTTTTTAATTGAAAATTTCAGATTCATCTTCATTGTATACATTTTTTTTAATATTTATAATTAAATTTTAAAAGTTACAAATACCATATTAACATTGAATCTTACAATTTCTTGACAACTTATTTGGCGTGATTTAGGTTGCAGTTGCGTTTTCAAATTATCAGAATCCATCTAAATCTAATTAACTGAAACAAAAGAAAAAAAACAAAAATTCAATAAATTCATAAGACTTTTCTATATCGCCGATATTTATAAATTATTATCGAAAATGCGAGAAAGATTAAAATTTATTCACAAGCATATTGAGAGCATTTTCAACGGTAAACTTAATATGGGTTCATTAAATGAGATTCGCCGTACCACATCATCTTAAAATAATTCATTCATTTTTTACTTCAACGGTAAACTCACGGATTCATTAAATAGGACTCACCACTAATAAGTCATACATTTATTATTATTAGTAAATTAATAAAATAAAACATAAAAAATAACCGTGATGAAATTATCATTCCTTCTTAAGAGAACTGTGATGACAGTTGACACATTTCCAAAAATGAACTTGCTAAAAAATTGAATTTTACATAGCGTTACGCCGGCGGACGAACTCATTTGAATATTGTTTGAGATGTTATGAGTATTTTTTTTTTAATTAATAAAAGTTGTAGTAATAGCCAATTTTGATATCTTAAAATTATAATGATAAACTTTTATGATTTTATGATTGAACTAACACCTCTAACTTATTAATGTGACACTATATTAGAAACAAAAATAAGCCATACCAGAAAAAGAATAAAAACAATCAAGCGACTGTGTAATTTGAGTTACAACTAACACTTAGAAAACAAAACAAGTCTAAAGAAACGATACCTTTGCCATCAAGATTTAATGAATATACATTATCATTTGTAAATAGTTTTCCACCGACCAATATAGTGATATAATTGAATAATTAAATTAATGATAACGTCACCTTTTTTCCCCTATTGGACTCAAATAAGTGAAATGAAAAATATATTGAAAAAAACTCAAGTTTTACATAAATAAAATATAGAGTTCTAAAGTAATATATAAAGAGAGGTAATTCTCATTAACAAATTATTTTTGTAAAAATAAATTAGGTCTAATATAAAATACAATATGATACTATATTCTATTTGATAGGATCACCTATCATTTATATACAATATTTGTTAAGGTTTTCTTTGTCAATAACCATTAGTCACCTATGTTCATAATTCTTTTTACTAACCAATGTCCACAAAATAAAAACCATGAGTCGCCAAAATTAATTATTTTATTATATGTAACTTAGATATGACAACATAACTCACATTTACGGATACCTATTCAAATCTGTTTGATTTGGAATGGAAAAATCTGTTTTAATTGAGTGTGGGTGTAGGTGCGGAGTTTTCTCCAAAATTAAAATTCGGGGGCCGGGACGGATTTGACGGTGGTGGTATCCACCCCGCACTTGCACTTGAACTCGCCCTATAAGAAATATTAATGTAATTTTTAAATTTTATATACATTTACATATTGAATATACTTAATATTTTTTTAAATATTAAAAATTACAATCTTATCTCTATAGAAAATGTTTTTTTTAATTTTATTATTGTCTAATAATAATTATTTTGTTATTATTAATTATAATCGATATTATTTTTAAATTTATAATTATATATATATATATGAATAGATGCAGGTGTGGGCGGGGAAATCCGAACTCTATTGCAGGTGGAGATAAAGGCCTAAATTTTATACCCGTTATAAAACAGGAATGGATGTATACTTTTTTCAATTAATCGGATGTGGGAGTGGAGGCGGCAAAATATGTCTCCTCCCTGCCATTATCATGCCTAATTTAATTCATTCTAATGTAATTTGCGTCACCCAGTAACATTTTAGATGTTGGAGGTATCTAGGTTGTTGCACTGGCAGCCGACAGCCCCTTTACGTAGTTGACAATTATAATAGTTCCATCAAGATTTAACTTTGATATTTTAAATTATAAAATTAAAATTTATTTTTAGAATGTTTGATCAAGATCGAACGGTTATCAATATTTTTTATTGTAGTAAATATAGAAGAAATCGATTGTCGAGAATTCAAGTGTGAATAGGTTAGACTGAACTAGACTAAACATGTATTGAGTTTGGTCGGTCAAAAAACTCAATACTTAATTTTGACATATGGTCTATCAAAAGTTTATTTTTTAGGTTTGAATCTGATATTTATGGTCGGGTTAGAACTGGGCGAGAAGGTCGAGGTGTTACAATTTTGGTACTTTGATTTTTGTGTAAGTTATATACATAGAAAACATGTCAAATGATATCACTTTTATAATAAAATTGTTAGATAAATAGTTTGGTCAACATGTTAGAACATGTTGTATATTTGAGAGGAATTGAAATTGAGAAGAAAAGATAAGAAAATAGAGAAAACAGAAAAACGAATATTGTTCTTCTACTTCTGAAGATTGATCTTGTTCTGTATCAGATTGATCTTTACAATCTGCAGGTTGATCCAGTTCTGCATTACATTCATTCTATTATTCATTGGATTGATCTTGGCTTTATAGCAGCAGTGTTTTGTTGATTTAGTTCAACACATTAAACCAACTTCTAACCATATTCTAATTAACTTCTAACTACATTTTAACTAACTAATTAAACATCATTTTGAATTATATCTAACACAACAAAATTTAGAATCCAAAGGAGTAATTTTTTAAATAAAATTAATCTACCTAAATTACTAAAGTTAAATATCTAATAAAAAAATTTAAAATCTAATATAAAAATTCTAATAATAATAAAAATATTATCCATATTTACTTAAGTAAGCTGAGATATAGACCTAAAAAAAAATTTGTATCATGCAGTTTGGGTATGATTTGAATCTGACATATATTAAATCGTAAATCCATATTAGTCGGATTTTTTTTTAAATAAAACACATTTGAAAATAAAAACATAAATTTAAAATTTAAATATTTGACAATGTATAACAATTAAACTCTAAAAATATTTACATTTGATTGCTTAACCTATATGATTAAATGATTTGCTAACACTTTTCTTTGTCAATAACCACCATTATTACGTCAGCTGTTTGCCCACTTGCTATTTTCCTCTCCAATTTGGTTAATTTTCCATTTTTCACTAAGGAGGATGATTTATGATCAGTTTTTTTTATCCAAAATCACTTATCTTGATATTCTTTATTCTCTTTTATTTAAATAAGTAATTTTTACACACATTTAATTTTTTTCTTCTTATGTTTATGGTTTCTTCGTCTTTCTTTGGTGTTGTGTTTGTTCTTCGTCTTGGTGTGGCGTTTTGATTTCTCGTCTTATTGCAATATTTTGATTTCTCCTCGTATTGTGGTGTACTTTGGCTTAGTTTGATAGATTAGCTTCAAACAAGAGTGAAAATTCAGTCAATGATTTTTGCATTGTCAACGGAGATATAAATTTTCTAGACACCTCAATATTTGTCATATTTATAGATTTTGTTACATTTGTAAATATTATTCTGTTTTATGCTACTAACATAAATGTTGTGAGTTTTTTTTATAGATTCATCATTTTTGTTTTTAGCGATTTGAATTGTAGTGTTTTTAAATGATGTAATTTCTATCAACGACAATTATTCTTTAGTAAAATGAAAATAACCGCCATTATCATCAATATTTACAAAATAGAAACCCTAAGTGACCAAAAATAATTAAATTTTTTGTGTGATTTAATTCATTCTAATGTGATTCGCACAAGAAAGTACCTTTTGAGTTGTAGGAGGAGGAGTAATTGAAACGGCAAAATATGGACTTTTATGCAATTGCTAAAGTTAAAAAAGAGTTTGTTTTCATCTTTGAAAATCTCAAAGGTTATTTTATGTAATTTTAATATAGTTGGGTAAAAGATAAGTGAATGTAATTGTTCTCTCTCTAATTAAAAGGGCCACATCTCATGATTTATTGGCATTTTTGTTGTCCGCACATGTTGCCCTTTCATACACTTCGTTATCCCATACACTTAAAAGAACTAAAAGGCCATCAACATTATTAAAAAAGTAACTATTTTTTATTTTTTTAATTTTAAAGTGGAAAATGGAAGGAACTTCATTCACAATTTTAGAGTGAAAAAATTAGTGGGATACACTTACTTAATGAATGGGATATACTTAATGAATGGGATATACTTAATGAATGTATGTGAATAGTATCATGCACTCAGTTACCGTGAGTAAAGTTATTTAGAGATTTTCTATTGATAAAGACGTAGATACTTATCCACGAAAAAGTCAAGAGTAATATTATTTTTAGACAATTTTTGAAAAATTCTAGTGTTTTTTATTTATAGTTTTATCCATGAAATGTATGTGTATAAATTAATTATGAAAGGAGCGTAGATAATAACATTCAAATTATCTAACCGTTACTCATGGAATTTTCATTGATAATGAAAAAATAATTTTCAATCTATTTTGTTTTTATTGTTTACTGTATTTTTATAATAAATTATAAGCATAACAAAATATTATTGTCAAAAGAAAATGAAGTATTATGTAAATAGTATTGTCAAAATACATACATTGACTACTATAAGTCTCAAAATAAGCACATTGTTACTACCATAAATTTCAAAATACACATATCGACAATATTGTAAGAATATATAGATAATACCTACAAGTCTAAGCAAAATATGTAGTCATAACTACTAAATGAAACTGACACATAAATCAGTATTACTCTTTGTCGTTATCATCGTTAGACTCATCCTCATCATAATCTAAAGAACGAAGATGACGGGAGGACTCAACTTGTATGGAAGCAACATTTTGTTTTGTCAATGTTGTTAGGTGCATATGGAGCTCTATAGTGCACTACTATGTTTGTTGAACTTTCTCTTGTCGACGTTGATTTGATTTCCTTAGCTCCTCTCGTGTCTCATGTTTTATCGCTTTTGTTCACTCCTCAAATGTTGTTATATATGCAGCTATCTCATTAGAGTGATGGGACACATTTCAAAAGGAAAAGAAAAAAACAAAATATTATAGTAAAATAGCTCTATGTATTCTCAAACTGCAGTGCAACAAAACAACAACAACACAACAAAATAATAAAAATAACAAATAGTAGACATGTCTTTGAGCCAAATATTAAATGGTTATACAATGAAGGCTTTGACATAAAAAGCATATCATCTGAACGGTATGTTTAGCGATGAATATAGATTCACCAGTAGGGACAGCTCCTCATTTCGAAGAAGCACCATTTTTCTTAGCTTGATTTAATATCTCCTAATATGATTCATCCATCCATATCTGCTCAAGATTATTCCAAACAATTTCGTCATACAACTTGGACATTTGCGCTTTTTTCTCACTTGCATCGATATCTCAAAAAGACTCATTGATCCTTTTGTATTGAATATATTTTTAATCTGAAAGTTGTGCTCATGCAACTAAACAACTTTCTCCTACAACATTACGTTACAAATAAGTAATAATGTTCTAACTAGTTTACACACAATATTTGAACTAATTAACAAGATATATAACATAATCTTACTAGTTATAATCTTACGGTAACTACCTATAAACAAGTTATAAACATTATAAAATATACTAGTGTATGTATGATCATAGCATTTGGACACATGTTTTTAGTTTTTTAGTTTGGAATTTTAAAAGTTCTTTATAGCTTAGATTAATATTTTTAGCTTGTTTCTAAACTTTGGGTCGAATTTGAATTATAATTTTAGTATTTGCATTTTAATTTTATTATTTGTATTTTGGCTCTTTCTTGCTCTGTAGGTCATAACTTGAGCTCTGGATATCAGATTGGCGCATATGAGTAGGCATTGGAAAGATAAAAATCTGAGCTGCAACTTTTGTGTTGGAAGAAAAGACCAATTCCAAACTTTACTGGGCCTAAATTGCAAATTTTGTAATCTGGATTTTTATAATAATTTTAATTAGCGGGTCAATCGTTTTTAAACCCTAAACCTTTAAAGCCCAATATCAAGTACTATATATTGGAAGTTTTGTTTCTTTTCTAGGAACGGAAAAATCAAGATTCAACTTGGTACAAGAAATAAACAGTTTTATTTTTAATTTCATGGAAGGCTAATTTTATAAGATTAATTTACGAGTTCAGAGTTTCATCAACACCTTGAGATTCAGGTTACATAGTAAATTTCGATTCATGATTATATTCTTGTTTATTTTATTATATTGATATTTTGATTGCTTAAATTGAATTTCAATAGGATTGATTAAATTTATTTGACGGAATTTGGTTTCGGTTTTTAATTGAATTGTAATTTTGCAACGCATGATCGTTAATTGTAATATTTTGATGATTGTGATGCTTAATTCAATCAAAGAAACCAAATTCACATAGAATTGATTACGCTTGTTTGATCAATTATATAGTCAAATAAAAATAGAATCACAAATTAGAAATTAAACTCATTGATAGAATATGTGATATGTTTGAAACTCGAATAAGTAGATTAATCATTTTGCTCATCTGTTAAATCAAAAATCTAAAAAAAAAACCTTTTAATTTCAATTTTCAATTCAGTTATTATTATTATATCATAAAACCTTGCAAAACGATTCGAGTTATTACCTCTATTTACATTTTATCAATTGTATTTGACTCGTGTGCGACATTACAATTTATTAAAAATTGATAGATATAAAGTACATATCTATACATTTAATTTTAAAAAATAACTTGAAACGAACCATAAACCTCATGTAGTAATGAGAAGTTAATCGGAATCAGTTATGTACCCTCGACCGTCTAACTATATCATTGTTCTCCCATTGTGCGCAATCCCATGACTAAAATTGGAGCATCGTGACCCATAAGCCTTATTATCAGTAGCAACAGTTATTGAAGGTGGTGGGTTAGTGGAAACTGTGTATGTCACGAGGCAACATATATTAATGGTTGTGATGAGGAATGATCAGCAGTCGGGGAAATGATGTCTTATGCAACAAAACCCAGTGTGAGCATCATCGCTATAATTGATTAAGATTAATGCACCTTATTAGGTGGGGGTGGAAGCACTGCAACTTGTTGAGTAGGAGACTTAACATGTTATTAGGTGGGACGCCACATATGTTTTGTGAGGTTGGTGTAGTGGCATTGACATCTAGCGGCAATTGATCAATTGTTGCTTGTACTTGTTGAGCTGCTGAGTTACCTTATGCGAATTTTTCTTCAAAGGAAACTTGAGTCTAATCTTTTTTTTTGGAGGCATCTATAAAAAATAAGATTAATAAAAATAATTAGCACACATAATAGTAAACATAATTCAAGATATCTTTTCTTTTGGAGGTATCTATAAAATAAAATAAAATAAAAAGATGAAGAAAAACAATTAACACAAATAGTAAAAACAATTCAAGATATATTTAAGATTATCAACTCTACGATATTAAAAAATCTGAATCTAAAACTAATATATAAAAAAAAAAGCAGAATATGAAGATTTATACAAACAATCGACTGCTATTTATACTTACTAAAAATTCGAACATCAATTAAAGAATCAACCTCATCTTCATCATCCATATCATTATCATTATCAATTGAAATATTTGGAACAAATGGTACATTGACTTCTATGTCGCTATGTGTTTCATCATGCAAGCCAACCATTTCTTCAATTTCAATTAATTTTTCAACATGTTCCATATCTTCATCTTGATATGGCATGTCCGTAGACTAGTGACACTTTTTAGTTCGCATTTCAAGATAGGGTACATAATATACTTGTCTAGCTTTTCGTGCAATTATAAAGAGATCATAGAGATCATATATCTTATTCATCTTGATATCTATAATATCATAATGCGGATGAACTTTGGTTCCTCTATTCCATCTAGGATCAAACCATTGGCAATAAAACAAGGCTACCTTGTGAGGCAATTTGTAATACTTCAACTCAAATATATGTTGGATGACTCCGTAGAAATCATCTCCCCCTCCTCCAGTAACCTTTTTCAAATAAACTCCACTATTTATATTTTTCTTACCCAAAGACCATGCTTTTGTGTGAAGTTTGTACCCATTAATGGAATACTTGTGTCAAGTTTTGACCATTGAGTCAAGGCCTCAAGCTAATGATAGCAAGTTAGGATCAATCACACCATTTTCCTTGTCATTGGTTTATACGAACAAGATATTCACAATAGTTAGGTGAGAAGTTCTAATTTATTTGCAACAAACTTCAATAAAACACTTACATACCCACAAAATCATTATGAGAATTCTCCATGTATACGAGTTTGAGATATATGACCTTCTTCAATAATAGAATTAGAGTGCAAAAAGACACTGACAATAATGAGAGAATTGTTATTACGTGTAATTGGTAATGATGTGGGGTGTGTGTTTACAAACTTCTTACTCAATATATGGCTTGACCTCATTGCAATTGATGAAGATGTGTAAATGAGTAGACCTTCTTTCAGCATCACTCAACCTATGTGTTTGGGCCTTCTCACTAGGACATCCTAATTGATTGTTAATTGACAGTGTTGTTGTGACGACATCATTTAATTTTGCAGCTTCATTATGTTTGCTTCTAGCAAACAAATAGATTGTTTTGAAATAGTGGAAATAAAGATATCTTGTTTCTCGATGTAAGTATGACATACATATTGAGTCTTCCACTTTAGCCTTATTTTTCATTGTGTACTTAAAATCACCCATCACTCTCGATATTTTATATGTTTTATATATTTTATATGTGCATTTCATGGGTTATTTATAATACTTGCTATATAATTTTGAACAATCAATTCGGGTTTTTCTACTTTACTCTTGTTGATTTAATATGGCACTAGTCGGAAATTGCAATTTAAAATAGAGTTTAATCATCATGCCTTTCGTGTAAAAAAATTTACACTATAAGTACATTACAATTATTCAGTTCGATGACATTACAACTGTTTTGAGAATACTGACTTGTAGGATCATGTGTTGTGTAATTAAATTATTTGAATAAGTGGTTAAATCCTTCTAAGTGAATGGATAAATCAAGTTGGTGGTAAACCAGGATAAATCTGCTTATGTCATTTTACTTCTGCAATCTTTACTTTTATGATGCCTCCAATTACATAAGTTTGATTGCTACTTTTAGTTAAAATCACCAATCAGAACCAATTCTTGAATAAATAATTAAAAAATCCAATTTAGACAAACACAATTTAACCCTCTTCTCGTGTATGTACCTTCATATTACAACTACTTAACTTCATAAGTTAAGTCTTCTCAACATCCAACTTCAAAACAACAAGTGGTTGAGGATTTCTATTAAGTCAGATTACACAAGTGTATGGTTTTGTTTGTTGGTTTCACTCAATCAAGTGTATGGTTTTGTTTGTTGGTTTCACTCAATCGTATGATATAACAATACTTTCACAAACTTAGCACAAATAAACTAATATTACAATGAAGTGCTAAATATTTTTCTAAGTATTTGACTTGAATTGGATTTTTCAAGTTATAGTCAGACTATTGGTTTTATTTAAATGAACAAAAAAAAAATGTATAAGTTAATAGATAATTTATTCAAAAACTTCTTGTAAAAATTTAATGCAAAATTTGGATAATTTTTATTTTGGTAAGATAACAAAAAATAAATATGATATGGAATTATCTAATTAACCTTATGTGAATTACTTTTTGGATATTTAAATGTGCTCATAGCCACCTTTGGTAAAGATATTGACATGTCAATCGCATTTGAGAATAAAGTTGGTCCAAAATATCAATAAGTAGTAGCACTTTGTGTTGAAGGTGATCAATCAGTGGTCTTCTAGTGTGTGTTTTTTGGTTATTAAGACACATTATAAATAAGGGTCTTCATTTCTATCGTAATTGTGAGATTTATGGGACTTATTGATTTTATTTTTGGTTAGTTTGGTACTACCTTAATCCAGAGCTCTAAGATCTTGGTAAGGAAACTCATTCAAGGACAAAAAAATATTGTGGTGGCAGATGACTCATCTCACAAGGACATGCACACTAGAATAGTTCTCCAAAGTTGTTCCATCATGCTAGACACTGAGTTATATCCTTATCGGTTTATGGTGAAAACTTACTTGGCAAGGCCATAGAAGGCTTTTTCAAGGGAGGACTTCATTAACAATTATTTGGATATTTTTATTCACCGTGATGGATATATGATCTCGAAATTTAATGAAACAAACACTGAAAATGAAAATTCTTACTTTGTTGAGTTTGGCAACATTGAACTCAGTGTCAATGCTACAACAAAAGTTAAATTGGCAAAACGTATCATTTCTAAAAATGAAGCTACTAGATTCAATGTTAAAATGTGGCTTTATGCCAACACTTGGTTGGCTTTCACTGGCGTGCCATACAATATTGGATTATAGCTTAAACATTAATTAATTGATAGGCTTATGATATTTTCTTTGTACCGTTTTCACTACAATAATTTGTATTGTGATTATAACCATAATTTTTATAAATAATATTGTGTAACAATCGAATAATAAATTATCAAAGAAAAAAAAGGTTTAATTGCACTTTTGGTCCTCCTATTTTAGTTGAATCACAAAAATAGTCCCCTTATTTTGTTTGTCCAAAACAGAATTTAGATTCAAAACTTGATGAAATATCACATTTTTCATGATTTGTCAAAAAAAAAAAAGATGTGGTAGAGTCTGTATGAATTAATTGTATTTTAATATTATTTCAATTTTGAAAACTACAATTACTATTTTTTTTAAAATTTCATATTTTATTAAACATTTAATTAAAAAATAAAAATAAAAGACAAATGTAAAACATTTTCCTTTATCAGACGCACTCACGCACGCGAATTAAAAAAAATTGAGAAACCTAATCCCAAATTATTATTATTATTATTATTATTATGTTAAATATCACCCGTAGTCCCTTAACTTTATTTCAGTTAACGTTTTAGTCCTTTATCTTTTATTTTTTCCCGATTTGGTCCTTTATTTTAATTTTAAGTGACAATTTGATCTTTTATGTTTTAAAATATCAACAATGTTATCCTTATTTTTTGCAAAAATTCATCAAAAATGTCAAACAAAACCCATAAAATTAATTAGCATCCTCAATATAATACAATTTCATCAAATTCATTACTTAAATCTTTAAATAAACTCATATTTTCATCTCTAACAATATCAAATAAAGAATGACAAATATGAGTTTATTTGAAGATTTGAGTTATGAATTTGATGAAATTTGTTTTATATTAAAGAATATAATTAATTTTATGGGTTTTGTTTAAAAATTTTGATGAAATTTTGAATT
>JBBPBS010000529.1:458811-488983 GCA_037974835.1 Cicer judaicum | reverse complement strand
TGAATTGTTACAAAAAAAAAAAAAATAACATTGTTGACATTTTAAAACATAAAAGATTAAATTGTCATTTAAAATTAAAATAAATAATCAAATCGGAAGAATTTTACCAAATGAAACCTAAAAAGAACAAAATTTATTTAACTATTCATGATCTTAATGAATAGTAGCTAAAATGTCAATTAGACTATCAAAATGAATTTTACTATACCAATAATGAATTGAATGAATAGAAGTAACATGTCAATTAGTTCTTTAACGTGTAGAAAAAACTTTGATAAATGCTTAATAGCATAAACCACTGGATTATTTCTTTATCTTTTGGACAAACATATTCTTTTGAGCATTGACCACAAAAATCGGCTTCAAAATCAATTATGGGTCGGTTTGAATTTCTCCAAAAATCAATTTATAGGAGACAATACAAGTAAAGTGTTGATTAGCAAGGATAATAGAATATTAAGTGTCAGATAAATTTGTAAAATATATTTAAAATTCTCTAATAGTTCGATTAATGTAGTAAAATTAAATAACTTAATGTATCACTTGATCAAGTTATTGAAATGTTTCGGTTTAATTCCATTTAATGCATATGTTAAGTTACCATTGATTACAGTCTTTTTCATAGTTGTAAATAGATATACTTTAGTGGAAGAAAATACAAAAGACAAATTTCATGTTATCTGAGTCAAACTTCTATCAAAAATATTTTTGAGTCATTTCTTCTTTTCTCTAGTGAACGAGAGTAAATGGAGGAACTTTATTCTGTATACTATCATTGATCGATAGACTATATATGTGAATGTGCAATTCACTTCAAAAATTTCAAAGTATCATGAAGGAGATCGCCGATTGACTCATTTGCATCCAATATATATAGATTGGTGTGAGCAAATCAAAACTAAAGTTTAGTGTGATACACATGCTTTAGAATTTATATGTGCAATTTTCATAATCATCAATTTCACCTTCTTCTTGTTCATGATTTACAGCATACCTCCAACAAAAGATCCAATAATCTTTAGCATCGATTTTCGATTATCAAATTTATTTATGACTGCAACTTTTAAAGGAGATGGACTTTCTTGACCCTGGTAAAAGATACACATTTAATTTATATGAATATATATGATATGTTTGAAGTTCTAAATTCATATGTGATTCTCCAAAGTAATTATATTTATTTATGTTAAATTTAATATGTGGTTAGATTGATATGCATGATTTAGAATATATTGAAGTATTTGAATTTAATATGATTTATGCATGAATTTTACTTGTTTGGATTTTAAAAAATTAATTAAAGTCTTGGAAATAATCATATGAAAAATCATGGTTAAGCACCAAAAGTTATTTAGTGTTAATACATTTATATATTACATTCATGTTTGAAATGCATATATAATAAAATTTTCTTTTCGAATACATATATAATAATATTGAGATAGGGATTGGAAAATTAATAATATAGAATTAGAGATAATATGTTTTGATGAAAATTTTGTTTATCTATGGTTGATGTTTTTAGACTAAGAACAAGAATTTATGATTGATCGACGCAAGAAAGTTTATTTATAATTTTGGTCTCTTAAATCTTAACAAGTATGAATATATATGATTTAAGATGCATATTTAATACATTAATTTATTTAAAGTAATATAAATAAATTGTCATAAATATCAAGTGTATGTCTCAATGATAGTAACGCTTCATGAGAGAAGTTATTAAATCTAAAATTAATTAGCTCATATTATATGTGTATGATAGTATAAAATATTTGTCAATGTCTTGCTTATTTTGATATTAAAAATGATTTTGATATATATATTTTAAAATTGTTGTATGTTGACAAATGTTTATGGAAGAAACTGATAGAAAATCTTAATGATTTCATTCGTTGTTTATTTTCTCTTGTGATACTTATTTGGATTTACCATAAAATATATTTAAATATAAAACTTGAATTGAAAAATACAATTCATGATGCATGTATTAGTTATAATATAACTATGTAAAAATGGTTTATTTAATAGAAATAAAATGAATTCTTATTTGTTAAAGAGTAGATAACTTACATGTTTGAGTTCACCTTATGATATTTAATTATGAGAAGTGTTTATGATCATTTTTTGTTAGCTTTGTGGAAATTTATATTTAATGCATTCAATGTATTATATCTTAGACTTTGATATATTGAAAAGAAAATTAGAATTTTAAATTGAGATGCTTATTAAATATAGTAAAAGGCAAAATGACATAAAAGTTTATATGTGTGATAATTGATATGTTTATTAATTAAATGTGATACACTATGAAGAGATTAAATGACAAAAGGGTCATGGTTTGATGATAGTTGGTCAACACTATCAAGAATATAAAAGGTAATTGAATGCTTGATATAAGTCATGACTTGTATCAAATATGATATAACATATGTTATTGGAAGATTAAATCGGTATGTGAGCAATCTACGTACAGAACATTGGCATGTTATTAATAAAGTATTAAAACATTTGAAAGGAACAATGAACTATAGTTTAATCTATAGCGGATATCCTTCATTTTTGAATGATATACAACTGTCAGTTGGGAAAATCATGTTGAGGATCATGCTTCTACAAGTGGATGGATCTCAACCTTAGTGGATGTGCAGTTTCTTGGGGTTCAAATAAATAAACTTGCATTGCTGACACTGACATGATTGCACAATTTATTGTTCTAACTGCAGGTAGTAAAGAGGTTGAATGACTAAGAAATTTGTTGTATAAGATATCAATTTGCTCAAAGTCAATGGCATCAGTATCCATATATTGTGATAATCAATACACTATCAAAAGCATATAGCCAAGTATATAATAGAAAATTAATATATATATATATATATATTGGTTTAAGACATAGTTTTGTAATGAATTTAATGGAGTGATATTCACAGTGTTTGTAAGAACTAAAAAGAATCTTGTAGATTCTTTGATGAAAGGTCTAAAAAAAAATGCGGTGTTGAAGACATCATTAGGGATGTGATACAAGTTCATATTGAAAGAATCACTAATGGTGGAAATGATCAACTCACACTTGAGTAACATCAAGTCTTGAGTTGAATGATAAAAGTACATATTTGAATGATTGAAGTACTAAACAGTAGATACATCCCAAAGGGTAAAAGTACTTGGACCATAAAATAAAAGTGGTAGGAATGTATAATTATGAGTGCATTTCTGATATAGTCCACCTATATGAGAATGAAGTGAACCACTTTATAGAGTTCAAGAGTTTGACTCTTAAATTATCACGAAAATGATATGAGACACATGGTCTTATCAAATATGTCATTTTTATAATTGAATTAATGGTACCGAGATTTCATGTGTGAGTTATGCACATTTATTCTAATGACTGGTTGGTTCAAAGCTTGTCTACCAATCTATTCGGAGATGAGTGAAAATATAATTTACGAAGTAATGGTTCAAATCGTAAAATACATTTATCTGAAAGCATGGGATTTTCGGAATAACAAATTTAGATATATTTTAAAAATGGTGGGGGATCGTTAGGGAAATTCTAAAATATATTTGGAATTCTCTAATAGCTATATTAATATAGCAAAATTAAATAAATTAATGTATCATTTGGTCAAGTGGCTGCAATACTTGAATTTAATTCAAACCAATGCATGTGTTAAGTTACCAAATGTTACAATTTTTTTTTAAGAATTGTTTTCTTTCACCAATTTTTATGGGTTTCTCTATAAATAGAGATACTTTATAGGCAGAAAATACAAAAGACAAATTTCATGTTACATTAGTCAAACTTCTGTCAATAATATTTTTGAGTAATTTCTTCTTTTTTCTAGTGCACGAGAGTAAATGAAGGAATTTTATTATGTAAATTATCATTGATCGATAAGTTTGATGTGAATGTCACTACGCCAAAAATGACATTTAACAGCGCTCCTTTTACAGCGCTTGCTAAATAAAAGCATTGTTGTAAATATATTTTAAAAATAATAGAGCATTTTACGGCGCTTTTTTGACAAGCCCTGTGAAAAAAGCGCTGTTGTAGGGTCATATAGCGTTTGCGCATAATGTTATAAGGCTTTTATAACGCTTTTTGCAAAAGCGCTGTAAAATGAAGCACTCTCGCGTATTATTTTACATCACTTTTTTCAAAAGCGCTGTAAAATACACGCGCTTTCAAAAAATTGAACTACCTATTACAGCGCTTTTTTGAAAAGCGCTATAAAATATGCACCTATAATTCATATGTTGGGTGTACCTATTACAGCTCTTATTTGAAAAAGTGATGTAAAATGTGCACTCAATATATGAATTATAGATCTGCATTTTACAGCGCTTTTTCAAAAAAGCGCTGTAAAATATGCATAATAATGCATATTATGTGCGCATTTTACAGCGCTTGTTTGAAAAAGCGCTGTAAAATGTGCATAACAAACGCGCATTATATCTACATATTTTATAGCGCTTTTTTAAATGCGCTGTTGTATCTTTTACAGCGCTCGATTCCACAGCGCTTTTTAGACTCTATTACTATCTATTCATCCTAAATTTTATTCGAAAAAAATATTTTATACTCATATTAGTATCTTTGATCTTTATTTATTTTTGGAGGAATCTTAATCTTTATTTGTTCATTGAAAAAACGTAAGGATATATAATAAAGAAGCACTAATGCGATGATGTGTCATTGATGGTGATTGGTAAAATATCCTAATCCTTCGGTACAAAGTTTCATAAGCGCTTGGCTGCAGATAAATACACTTAATGATATTTATTTATTGAAACTTAATGATATTTATTTATTGAAACTGAGATAAATTACATGAGCAAATTTAGATAATTAAATCAATAATGTAAAATGACAAAAGTTTATAAATATGATAAAATTTATAAATAGAATACAAATAAAACGGTTAAAATATTCATATTTCTATAACTATCTTGTTGAAAACGTTAAAGATCATTTATTTAATTGACACCGACATCGAAGCGAAACTTAATATGTCAATTTAAATCAAATAAACATTGTAATAAAACAAACAATATTATATAAAGATGACAAACAAAATCATGTCACACTCAGACGATAAAATCACATATATAACATGAAAAAGAAGAAAAATAATTTAAAAACTACTTATTTTGTTAAAAAACGATAGTAAAATAATTTACATAAATAATTTTAAATAAATAAAAATAACCTAACAAGAAAAAGAAGTGGACCATTAAGTTTTCTAAGTGGTGCGGCTCAATTTCTAAGACAATACTAAATAAATTATTAAATTTGAGAAGTTGGACTGGTGTTTATAGTTTAGATTTGAACTAAAAATGAAAATAAAATTTATTTATTATTTCAGTTCAATTTTATGTTGTGCTAGTGAAATATTAATTCTAATTTAATTTTTAAAATGAGATATTTTAAAATTCATAGTAACTTTTTAGTAGAACGATTGTATTTTGTGTTTAAATTTTTACTTTTTTTTAAATATACGAAAATGCAAAATCATTTCTTAAATTAATGTTTTCTATTTATTCTTCAGTACACTATCGAAAATTATGTTATAATAATGTATTTTATTATAGAAGTTAGAATCTGATAACAATTAGCAAACATAGAAGATTAAAAGAGCATCTACCTAAAATAAATCAATTTTATCGTTGTCAAATACAATGCTTATTTTAGATAATATTTTCTTAATTTTAATTTAATTTTTTTTAATTCATGAAGCATGTGTATGTAGTATATAGTATAGATATTTTATTTTATTGTCTCTATCTTTCAAGTCTTCCTTGGATTGATTAGATGAATGAATCAAATTTGTTAAATTAAATTCGGTTATATTTGAAACGGTAAATGACTCGTATCAAACGATGATAAATATTTTGAATTGAAACTTTTTGCATGTTTAATAAATGTCTAATGGAATTTTTTTTCACCTAGAAAACAATAATTTGAAATACAATTGAACAAACAAATTTATCTTTTAAATTGTAGTCGTGAGTTGGGCGAAATAAAAGGCCGGGGCAGGAATGCGGTAGGCGGTGATCCTAATTCCTATTAAATTTTGCAAAATGATAAATACATGTATGAAATTGTAAAATAAAAAATATTTATATTTAAATTTATATCATTAGATATTATAATAATATGACATGTTAATTGAATATTTGACTACTTTATGTTGATCTTATATCAATGTCATCACAACACATACTAATTTTTTTTATGAAATTTAAATATTTCATAGACTAGTTTGTCCATAAATAGTCAAAGTACAATTACAATCGCTCATAAATTTATCTACAAAATTACTAAAATTTATTGGCAACGTCTCTTGTAAGATGACATTGATGTTAAATCAATGTTGATAAATCATATATTTAACTACAGTGTCCCATTAAAATATCTAACGACAAAAATTTATACATGACTAATTTAATTGATATTGTATAATATCAGTAATATATTTGTCAATTCACAAAATTTATAGACTAATTTAACTGCCAGTTACAATTTTAAGAACCGATTTACATATCCACTCTTTAAAATATCCACACAAGGGGAGAAACTCTAATGAGGAATTCATTATGAGGGTGGATATTATCATTTTTTATTTAGACAATTGATAAGAAATAAATGAATAAAGATAAATTGAATATTATTGATAAAAATGGGAGAATTAATTACACCAATTGTTATGTAGACATATATAATTAGTTAGATAAATAATTAATTAATTAGATTAACTAACTAACCAAATTAATTAACTAACCTACAAAGATATTTACCAATAAGATTTATGAAAGAAAGGAAATTTTCATATACATTATGTATATTTTGGAAGTTGCTTTCGAGTTTGGTTAATTTTAGTAAAGTTGATAAAACCTAGGATCATGCTTGAGGAAATCAATTTTGTCCTCACTTATTTTTTATTTTATGAAAGAAAATAAGATCCTAACAATTCAAAGTCTCTTCGATAATTAAGTAAAATATAGCTCTCAAACGATACGTTCTTAAGTGAAATTTATAAACTATTTAAATTTAACTATTTATTTGTCATTTATAACTCTATATATATATATATATATATTCAAAGAGTATATTATAGATAAATTTCAGAAATATATTAGAGTGTTCAAAATGATAAGTGGTAGTTTATTGTTAAGTTCTTATATTTTTGGTTCAAATTCAAAGAGAAAGAGAACAAAATTCTTAAGTTGATGTTCTCCTTCCTCTGTTTTGGGAGAATTTAGAGGGGAAAACAAACGCTTAATATGATTAAAAAATAATTTAAAATCATATTTTTTAAATAAAATATAAAATCATTAAAAATATATTTTCTCTCTTTCTATATTTTAAATCAAATACATGTCTATTTATGTCCTTTATTTTTCCTCTCCATTAAAATTTCTCCATTCTTAACTGAAATATGCAAATATAATATTTGATCTTTTCTAAAATTTAAGGATATTTTAAAAGTTTAATTTTATATTTTAAGTGTAAAATATAAAAATATATTTTATTAGAAAAATATATTAAATTATTTAATTTAATTATATAATTTTAACTTGGTCAAATCCACCCCTTTAATTATTGTATTTTTTGTCTCTTGTTATTTATCTTCTCTATATATATATATATATATATATATATATGAGAATGTGTGATAAACTTGTTTTCATATAACATAAAAAATCCCTATATTTTCTTCTTCTTCTTCCATTTCTCCCATCTCTTTAATTTTCTATCGAGTATATCTGTGGTCTTTCAGATAATATTTCTTATTAGTCTGCTACCTTGGTGTACTGTGAAAGGTATGTTGAATTTTTGGAGATTTGCGTCGTACGATAGATAATTCCTTAATGATAATGATTATTATTATGTCTCAAGTTTGTGTGTTTGCTTATTTTTTTTTTAAATTTAATTGTAATTTTAATTTTTTTTATTTCAGTTGAATCACGAAAATAATATTTTAATTTTATTTATATTCCATTTTGATCCTCAAACAAAATCATGATTTAAAAATGATGAAATGTCATTTTTTTAAATAACGTGTAAAAAAAATAAAATAACGTGATAGATTTCATGTAGATTAATTATATTTTATTATTAATTCGAATTTATAAAATTTATTTTCTATTTTTAAAAACACATTTTTTATTTATTTTATTACATTATTTAATTACAAAAACATAATTCAAGAAAATATATTCTAAAAATAAAAAATATGTTTACTAATTTAAAATAATAATAAAATATAATTAATCTACATATAATTTTTCACATCATTTTTTTTATATATTATTAAAAAACTGATATTTCATCAAAAAGAATTATTAATATTCTATTTAAAAATCAAAATTAAAATAAATAAAAATTAAAATAGAAAAATTAAAACTGCAATTAAAGATATTTTTTAAATTTAATCAGAATTGTTGATGAAAATACCGATTAAGTTGTGCTGACAATCAACTTTTACAACAATTTATGAAGAAATTCAGATTCATCTAAATAGCTAATGGTGAATGGTCAATGCATAAATTTGTATCTACACGTTTTAGAGTATTACATCTATGCCGTGTTAGACAACTAACTTCAAAATTGAGATAACGATATAATAACGTGAAATAAAATTACCACTATTCTAATATTTTTAGTATTTATTAATTATTAATAAATTATTAAGGAATCTGTAAAATACACAGAGTCAACGTAAACTAGTAACGGCTCATAATAATGCATAATAATTGCCCTCAATTATTAATACTATATATGAATGTGGTCGGAAAAAAAAAGAATACTAGATATGCATTAATTTATGTATATATAACTAAAAACAATTAAGACTCAAAATAATAATTAATTATATTTATTATAATCCTGAAAACTTAAAAATTTAAAATATTTCAGCAGAGTCCAGAAGCAAATATAAGTCTAAAATCAAGACTCCAATTTTTTATTAACAACTATAATAATAATAATAATAATTATTATTATTATAATAGTAATAATAATAATAATGATAATTATTAATATTATTATAGTTAAACAAAAAGAAATTAATTTTTTTTACAAAAATAAATAAATTACAAATTCAGGTACATTATTAGTGAATGAACCAAAAATCCTATAGTATTTATTAGATAACAAATTCCATTTTCACATTTATGTTAAACATTTTATATTTTATATTTTATTTCATATTACTATCATAATTATAAGAATTATAAACCTACTTATTATATACATTTTTAACAAATATAAACTCCTTTTTTTTTACAGTTATAAAAGAACAAAAACACACGAGCGCACAATCACAAAAACAAAAAATTGCTGCGAGCCATTTTGTCCTCATAGTGTCTGAAAAAACAACTTTGAACTCGCGCCACACAACTCACCGGAAAACGCTGCGGGTGTTCATCCTCCGCCGGAAACACTCATAAAATCGTCCAGGTTTCTTTTTTATTTTTTTTTCTTTTTATTTTTGTTGTCTTAATAGCTGATTTTTTTTTTTTTTTGAATAACTGATTTTTTTCTTTTCTGAAGTGATTTATACACACTTTACACGATAAGGCAACACACCGTACAATTGCTTTCTTATAATTTATATATTCAAATCATATTGCAAATATTTTGTTAATCAATCAATATTTTTCTATTTATTTGCCTTATTTTATTTTTATTTTAAAAACAATAATTTAATTGTATAAAATATTAGCACTATTGAATAATATTTTAATAAAATTTTATTAATATATATATATATATTGATATAGATTTTAAACTAGTAAAATATTATATTAAATACTTGCAAATACTATATTAAATATTATATTAAATACTATATTAAATTGAAAATATAAAAAGATTAAATATATTTTTATTAAAAAATATTATAATATTAAAATTCAATTAAAATTAAAATTTATAATATTAAATTATTTAATAATATTTAATTATTTTTGAGTAATATCTATCATCATTATTACAAGTTTCTGTAATTTTAAGTTTTGAAAGTAATTTTTTAAAATAAAATAGAAATCGTTTTTTTCTTTAATTTAAAAAGTATTTCTATTAAAACGATTTATTGATTTTCGTGTCTGTTTTTGTGCTCACTTCTATCGTCTCTTACTTTGCCATCACCCAAGACGACCGACTTCCACCTTCCGGCACCATTTTCCGACAACCCGGCCGGCACTGTCCTTTCTCTGTTCTCAATCGTTTAGTTCTGGTTAGTCTCCATTCATCCGCACCAACTTTTTTTTTTCTTATTTATTCTTCTTTTGTGCTGTTTCAATGGTTGTTTTGATTCTTAGTTTGAACATTTTAGTTTTGGTTTCATTACTTTTTTGATTTGTTGTTTCATTGAATTTTTTTCAAACATCGTGCTTATTTTGTGAAGGAGGGGAGAAGGGATTTTTTTTCAAAATTTGTGACTTGATTTTTTTCTCTTACTTGAGATTCATTTTGATGTGGATTTTGCACTTTAGTCTTGAAATTGTAACTTGCAAATGTTTTTTTTAAAGAATCTTGATTATAATGAATAAATTATTAATGTTTAGGCATGAAATAGTATAATGATCACCAGATTTTATTTTTGTAGTTCCTCCAGGGCACTAAATATCTAAATAGATAATAGTTTATTGCGAAACAATAATGAGTTTTTGAAATTATGCTATGTTATAGTGCTACAGTGCCGCTATTTGACAGTGCTTGTTTGGTTTCATGGTGGGATTAGTAAAATCACAATGAATTATTATGATTTTGCAAAAGCTATAGTGTAGTTCACCGTGATTTTGTCAATCTCATCGCGAAACAAACATGCTTAAAGTAGTTTGGATTTGAATCTTCTGAATGAAAAAAAGTTGTGTTGGAATAACTTTTTTCGGGTCTGTTAGGCTCAACTCAGATCAGTCAGGGAGTTCAATGTTATTTCGGTATACCAATGGTCTAGACTAAATGAAACCAAACATTAAAACAAAGTAGCAAACATAAGGTTAGTTACATGAGATGGGAATGAGTTTCTTATTGTACAGCATGGAAACAAATCAGTTATCATTTCTTTTTTCTATGTAGGAAAATTTTGGGATAAAAAAATGTTCATATTTGATAAAAGAATTGAATACTATGATGCTGTTCGTGGTTTTGGAGTTACTTTAATCTCAAATATTTAAAATCTAGGGTTTCGACTTGTTTGCATGAAGTGCTAGTTGTAACTTGATGACACCGTTATTAGATTGGATTTATTACCTGAGATGATAATAGATTTTTTATTGTACAACGTGGAAAGAAATCAGCTATGATTTTGTTATTTGTAGGAATATTTTGGGATAAAGAAGACTATATATTTGACACAAGAATAGAATACCATGACGCTGCTATTGGTTTTGGAGTTATTTTAATCTCAAATTTTTGAAATCTAGGTTTTCAGCTTGTTTGCATGAAGTGCGAGTTGAAACTTGATGACACAGTTAATATGTTGAATTTGTTACGTGAGATGAGAGTGGATATGTTATGGTACAGCATGGAGGGAAATTAACTATCATTTTGTCTTTTGTAGGAATATTTATTTAATGTATTTGACCAAATAATTGAGTGCCATGATGCTGTTCTTGGTTTTGGAATTGTCTTTATCTCGAGTTTTTGAAATCTAGGTTTTTCGGATTTTTTTAATGAAGTGTGAGTTGTAACTTGATGACACAGTTGTTAGATTGAATGTTACCTCAGATGAGAATGAATTTGTTATGGTACAGCATGGAGAGAAATCAGTTTTGATTTTGTTCTTTGTAGGAATATTTTGGAATAAATAAATGTCTATATATTTGACAAAAAAATTGAATACCATGATGCTAGTCTTGGTTTTGGAGTTATCTTTATGTCAAAATTTTCAAATCTAGGTTTTCGTCTTTTTTGAATGAAGTGCGAGTTGTAACTTGATGACACCATTGTTGGATTGTTTTGACCTTTAACACTATCATGTCACTTTAATAACTTAGTGCTGTTGGGAATAAAATTTATTAAAATTTAATATTTGTCACATTGTAGATAATTTATACATATTCCTGTTATAGAGGGTCCTATGATGTTAGTTTCTTCTGTCTCTTGTACATATATATTTCTCCTTCATAAGTTTCTTTTTAGAATCTGACCTGATTGGATTGTTCATTTTCTGGTGCTTCAGATAATTCACATTTGATGGATTCCAATAATTGGAGACCTAATCCGGGTACTGAACCCACTATTGACACAAGTGAGTGGAGAGCTCAATTGCAACCTGATTCACGCCAAAGAATTGTCAACAAAATGTAAGATTCAGTTTCAATCCATAACATCTGTGTCACTTGCATTATCTAAATATGAACGAATTGCTTTTCGTTTGTAGAATGGACACATTAAAAAAACATCTTCCCGTTTCTGGTTCTGAGGGATTACTTGAACTTCGGAAGATTGCTCAAAGGTTTGAAGAGAAGATTTTTACTGCCGCAACAAGCCAGGTACGCTCATTATGAGTATTCTGGAGCCTCCATTTTCATTTATGGTTACTCATGCAATGCATGCAACTATGTAGAGCATTGATTGTTTAACTCAGTTCTGGTGTTCCTTCTTTTCAGTCTGATTATCTACGGAAAATATCTATGAAAATGCTTACGATGGAGACTAAATCTCAAAGCTCCATTGCCAACAATATGCCTTCAAATGAAGGTGGTCCTAGCAACAAACCGTCCGATCAAGGTAAAAATTTATTATCTAGGGATTTGGTGATTGTTTTTGAATGTGGTACCAAAATTGGCAAAACCTATTTAATTATTTATGTATTTAAGTAATGAGAAATGTTTATTTAGCCCTTAAACTTTGGGGAATTTGTAAAGTACCAGTGCAAACTGAAAGTAGCCTCATTTATTACCTAAACTTTTGTCAATACTCTAATAGATCCTTCCATCTAACTTCTGTTACGTTTATGGAAGTTGGAAGCTTGAGATGGCAACTCTGTTGAATGTTTGCTGGAAGTTAAATAGAATTATCTATTGGAGTAATTATTCTGATTTTCTGAATTTTTCATGTTTGTCTGCTTACTAGTATCACACATTCTCTGCATGATTAAATAATGCTATATTGTATCCCTTTGTCTATTTTTTTGAGATAATTTCTGCTTAAATCGGTGGGGAAAAAATTCAAACGACGCTCATAATGTTATTTCATTAACTGAATTTGTGTGTGTGCCAACTTGAGTATTGATTAGTGTCAAAATCTGTTTTTGTTTATTATCCCTCAAGTATAGGGATTCAATTAAATAGGATTATTGTTAAGGATTTAGTTATACATGAGTACTAATAGGCATTTAGTTATATATGAATACTAATAAGGATTTAGTTATATATGAGTACTAATAGGGATTTAGTTATATATGAGTACTAATAGGGATTTAGTTATATATATAAGTACTCATAGGATTTGATTGTTTAGTAATCTAGTATATATATATATATATAACTAAATCATATTTATTGAATTGAATTATGCTGACAATACATCATATATATATATATATATATATATATATATTATTAAACAACCAAACCCTATTAATACTCTTATTCAACCGAATCCCTATATTTGTGGGATATTAAACTGATCGTGACACTCCAACAATTAGATAAAAATAATGAATAAAAATGAGATCCAGTTAACGTTCCTTATTTTACTTGGTATGATTTTTGAATTATATATCTAAGCCATTAAAGAATATTTTTTCTGATGTTTGATGAATTTAATTTCGTATTATTCTAGTATCCTATTGTTTGGAATCTAATAAATAAAGTAACTGTATTCTAGTCTCTTGTATTTTTGTTTTCTTTTCCCTTCTCACTTGTGAAAACAATTTTTTTCACAGGATTCGTTTTACAGTCTCAAGCTCTTAATCAAGGTCAACAACATCCTAATCCTTTGCCTAGTCAGCACCAGCCTCGTCAGCAGCTTCTATCTCAGACCATTCAAAATAGTGTTGCACCTCAACCTAACCTTCTGTCGGTATCCAGTTTATCGCAGACTCCTGGTCAGAATATTAACCAAAATTCCAACACACAACCTGGGCAGAATTCCGCAGGGAACACTATTGGCCATAATTCCAATGTACAAAGTATGTTTTCTGGTTCTCAGAGACAAATGCCAGGAAGGCAACAGGTTGTTCCCCAACAGCAACAGCAACAGCAATCACAGAATCAACAACATATTCTTTATCCACAGCAGCTTCTGAAGCAAAAGTTTCAGATGTCTCAGATGCAGCAGCAGCAACAACAGCAGAATCTTCTGCAACCAAATCAGTTGCAATCATCTCAGCAATCTGTTATGCAGCCTTCAATGTTGCAATCATCTCTATCTAGTCTCCCGCAGAATCAGCAGTCTAACAATGTTCAACAGTCAACACAGTCCAGGCTTCAGCAACATTCCCAAATTATTCGGCAGCAACAGCTACAGCAACAGAATTCTATTGCTCATCAGCAACAAACACCAATGACTCAACAACAGCAGCAGCTTGTGGGGACTCAGTCAAATGCAACGAATGGGCCACATGCTCAGTTGCTTGGGCAACAGAACAATGTTGGGGATACACAGAAATCCCAGAGGTTGCTTTCACAGCAGAATAATCTCATGAATCTGCAACAGCGGCAACAGTTATTGAATCAGCAAAACAATCTAACAAATATACATCAACAACAGTTGGGAAATAATGTACCAGGGTCACAGCAGCAGCAACAACTATTTGGAACAGAGTCTGGCAACCAAGGCATCCAAACAAGCCATCATTCTGCACACATGCTGCAACAATCAAAGGTTTCAATGCAGCAACAATTACAACAAAATGCATCGAAGTTGTTGCCGTCTCACTTGCAGCAGTCCCAGCCACAGGCTTCACAGCAGCAGTTAATGTCGCAGATTCATAATCAGCCTACGCAGATGCAACAGCAACTGGGTTTGCAGCAGCAGCCAAATACCTTGCAACGAGATATGCAGCAAAAACTTCAAGCATCAGGATCCTTACTTCAACAGCAAAGTGTTCTTGATCAGCAAAAACAATTATATCAATCTCAAAGAGCTCTTCCAGAAACATCAACAAGTATGTACTTGCATCCATGTATTTATTTGGCACTGTCATCATTTTCCTTATCAGTCAATGGCTTTATTAGCAAATGCAAAGCACTCTGGTAGAACTGGACCAAGTGATAAAGTGAAATAGGAAGAAGAGACAGAATATGGTGTATCATACTTTATGCAAACACTTTTTATTATTAACCTGCTATCATACTCATGTATTTTCTTAGCTTCGTATGTTCATATGACTTTCATATCGTATTTGTTGTTAGCTTCTGTGGATTCTACAACACAGACTGGACAACCAAGTGGGGTTGATTGGCAAGAAGAAGTTTATCAAAAGGTACTAAGATATTTTTCTCGTATCACTTTTATTTCCTCACCAATGTCTTGCAATAACACAAGAAATTAGGCAAGTATGAACTCTTTTGCTTTTGGGAAAATTCATGAAGTTGTTCTTTTCATAGTAGGTCTGAAACCTTTTATCCATTTCGTGCAATATTTGAATGAATGATTTATGATTGTTGTTGAATTAGAAGAAAATATTGAGAGACATGTTGAATAATCCATGTGTTTAAACTACACAGTGGAAGCTCTTTATATAGACTTTATGTGATAAATACACATAATGACAGGAATATTTACAGACAAAAGGAATACTTACAGATTTTCTATTTATTTACATACTAATATTTTATTTTCAACATTCCCCCTCAAGCTGGAGCATATAGATCAAATGCACCAAATTTGTTACATATATAACTAATTCTAGGACCTCGCAATGACTTTGTAAAAACATTTGCCAACTGATCATTAGAATTGACAAAGCTAGTGATGATGTTGCCGGATTCAACCTTTTCTCTAACAAAGCGACAATCTATCTCAATATGTTTGGTCCTCTCATGAAAAATAGGATTTGAGGCAATGTGCAATACAGCTTGATTATCAGTAGTAGTGTCATTGGGTTGACCTCTTCAAATTGAAGTTCTTTTAGTAACTGTTTCAACAAGATGAGTTCATATGTTACTAGTGTCATGGCCCTGTATTCTGCCTCAACGTTGGATCTTGCAACACCATTTTTTTCTTGCTCTTCCAAGATATTAAATTTCCTCCGACAAGTGCACAATACCCAGACGTGGATCATCTATCAATCGGTGAGTCTGTCCAATCAGCATCGAGTAACCAACTATTTGAGTATGTCCTCTTTCTTCATAAATGAGACCTTTTTCAGGTGCGCTTTTGATGTATTTAAGAATCCGGATTACAACATCCATATGTTCTTGGCTAGGAGAATTTAAGAATTGGCTTACCACACTGACAACAAAGGAAATGTCAGGACGGGTGACTGTGAGATAGTTTAATTTTTCAACCAATCTTATATCTTTCGGAATCTGATAGAGGCTCCCCTGATTAGGTAGGAGTTTGACATTTGGCATTTAATAGACTTGTTTCTTCAAGAATATCCATAGCACATTTTCTTGGTGAAATTACAAGGTCATCATTGGATTGGGCTACTTCAAAATTCGAAAAATAATGGAGTTTACTGAGGTCTTTAGTCTAACTGATTTGAAAAATGTTGTTTCAATTGGTGTATTCTTTGCTGATCATTACCAGTTATGACAATGTCATCTACGTAAATAATAAGATAGATGCACCTTTGGGCTGAGTGACAATAAAATACAGAGTGATGGGTTAACTACGAATCATACCAGTTGAATCTGTCAAATCAAGCTCTAGGAGACTATTTAAGACCATAAAGGGATCTGTTAGTCGGAAAACCATGGTGGAAAACTCCCCCTGAGCAACAAACCTAGGTGGTTGCTCCATATAAACTTTCTCTTCAAGATCACCGTGTAAGAAAACATTTTTAATGTCAAGTTGATGGAAAGACTAATGTTGAATTGTTGCAATGGACAAAAGCAGTCTGACTGATGCCATTTTGGCAACAGGTAAGAAGGTATCGCTGTAATCCAACTAAAAAATATGAGTATATCCCTTGGCTACCAAACGAGCCTTAAATCTATTAATATTACCATCAAGACCAAGCTCCACCGTATAGAGTCAACGACAACCAACTAAAGACTTCTCATGAGGTAAAGGGACCAGTTCCCAAGTACCACTGCTTTGTAGAGCACACATCTCATCAAACATTGCTTGCCTCCACTCAGGGTGGGATAATGCTTCACCTGGAGATTTAGGAATAGAAACATAAGACAAAGAAGACAAACAAGTGTAATGCAAGAGAGAAAGACGATGATAACACAAATCAATATAATGAATAGATAGATTACATGTTGTGCAAATCAATATAATGGGCATGTCATGCTCAGGTGGTAGGGTTGAATCCGGTGGTGGCGTTGGAGGAGAGTCTGTAATGGAAATAGGAAAAGGCACAACGGAAGGTGGGCAATGGCGATGATATGTTTGTAGTGGTCGTGCAGGTTGGGGGGCAGACTCGGCAAGTTTGATAAGAATAAGAGTGGGCATAATAGGGATAACTACCTGAGGAGGTTCGGGATTAATGTTCTGATGGGGTTCAATAGATATATGGATTGGTTCAAAATATGGTATAGACTCGAAATAGGTAACATAAATTGATATAACATATCGGTGTAGTGTAGGAGAATAACAACGATTTCCCTTTTGGGACCTATGATAACCGAGAAAGACACACTTGAGTGATCGAGCTGACAGTTTGTCTAAACTAGGAGATAAATTGTGAACAAAACACATGGACACAGACACGAGGTTGTAATGGGTGAAGAGGGGTATGGGGAAAGAGGACCGAATGAGGGATATTTTCATCAAGGACAGAAGATGGCATGCGATTGATAAGATAACATGCTGTTAAGACTGCATACCCCCCAAAATGGAGTGGAACATTACCATGGAGAATTAAGGTTCATGTGGTTTCAATGAGATGCCGATTTTTGCGTTCAACATCTCATTCGTCGAAAAACATCTTTAGCATGATATTTGAAATCTCGTGCTGTGCAACTATAAAAACATCCGATGTTTGACCACAAAAAATAAATTCAGTTCTATGTCTAAGTTATTTGTTTCTATTACCACCCCTTTGTCCTCTGTTAGTTAGTATGCCATCCTTCCATTCAAATAGTGTCTAATAATTAGTCTGATTCTGATGCCATGTTTATATGTTTTGCATTGCTTCAGTAAAAGTTGGTCACTGTTAACTCTAGACATCTTCTCAATTTAAGCATGAAAGTGAAACTTGCAATTTGTGATACCTAACTATAATAAGAAAGATAAAACCAGAACCGAAAAGAACCTCTTGTATCATCTCTAGAAGAGTTAATGCAGCAGTGATATAGATGTTCTTTATAAGGGGTTTCAAGGTTACTAATGTCTTGATTATTTGATTTTGTCCATTTCAATCTACAGATGCAAACTATGAAAGAAAACTATTTGCCAGATATGAATGAAATGTGCCAGAAAATTTCTCTGAGACTTCAGCAGGTATGTTCACGATTCAATTTTAAGTTTTGACTTGCCATTTTTAAATGAAATTGCCATTTTTAAATGATTTCATTGATAAAACGGGATTTCCATTCCAATAATGGTGGTAAACACTAAAATCTGCAGCCTGTTCTTGGCAGCAAATGGAATAAAGCCTTGACTCCATTCTGGAATAAAATTTATTCCTGTGTTTGCTAATAATTTATGGGTGATGCAAGAATAGAAATTTAAAATATTAGATAACAGAGGAGAAGCTGTTAATATATCTTTGGAACCTAAAAGCATTTAATACTTATGATTTCAGTAACCCAGAGGATTTATTCATAAAAATAAAGTACTAAAAATGATCGGTGTTAAATTCTTCGTAAATCATAATAACAAGTTTCTCAAACACCTGTTGCCTTAAATGCCATAATTTACTCTCTTTAATCCAATTTCCACTTTTATTTATCAGCATGATTCGAATCCTCAACAACCAAAGTCAGATCAGATTGAAAAACTGAGGGCATATAAAATGATGTTGGAACGCATGATAGCAATCCTACAGATTCCGAAGAACAGCATTTTGCCTAGTTTCAGGGAAAAATTAGGATCATATGAGAAGCAGATTGTAAATCTCATAAATTCAATTAGGCCTAGGAGAAGCGTGTCTTCACTGCAACCAGGACAGCTTCCCCCAACTCATGTTCCCTCCATGCAACAGTCACAATCTCAAGTTACTCCAGTACAGTCTCATGAAAACCAAATGAACTCTCAGTTGCAGCCATCAAATTTACAGGGTTCTGCAGCAACAATACAGCAGAACAATATTGTGAGTTTGCAGCACAACTCTATGTCTGGTTTATCAACAGGACAACAAAATATGTTGAATTCAATTCAACCTAGTACTAATTTAGATTCTGGACAAGGAAATTCCGTGAACTCTCTGCAACAGGTTCCAGTGAGCTCCCTTCAACAAAAAGCTGGTAGTACTCCTCAACAAACCAACATCAATTCATTACCATCACAAGGTGGGGTAAATGTGTCGGGTTCCACTATGCTTCAGAACCAACTGAAACATCAGCAGGAACAGCAGATGCTGCAGAATCAACAGTTCAAACAACAATATCAGCAGCGACAATTGATGCAGAAGCAGCAGCAGCAGCAGCAGCTACACCAGCCAGCAAAGCAACAGCTGTCTGCACAACTGCAGACACATCAAATGAATGATATAAATGATATGAAAATGCGACAAGGAATGAGTGTTAAACCAGGGGTATTTCAGCAACATCTTACATCAGGTCAAAACTCAGCTTATTCCCATCCACAGTTGAAACAAGGGGGTCCATTTCAGGGTTCTTCACCCCAGCTCCTTCAGGATGCGTCTCCTCAAATTATGCAACATTCATCTCCCCAAGTTGACCAACAAACTCATCTCCCGTCTCTGACAAAAGTTGCAACTCCTCTGCAATCTTCTAATTCACCTTTTATTGTCCCAACCCCGTCACCTCCCATGGCTCCGTCACCTATGCTAGGAGATTCTGACAAGTCCATTCCTGGTGTTTCATCATCAAATGCAGCCAATGCTGGACAACATACAGGGGGTGCAGCAGCACCAGCTCAATCCCTTGCCATTGGGACTCCTGGGATATCAGCATCTCCTTTATTGGCAGAATTCAGTGGTCCAGATGGTGCTTATGGTAATGCTTTAGCAGCTACTTCTGGGAAGTCAACTGCAGAGCAGCCTCTTGAGCGCCTAGTCAGAGCGGTTAGTCTAACAAGCTGTTCATATGCTAGCTCGATCAGTTGTTTTACGTGTAATTTTTTATTAGATGTGACAAGTTAGAGAGAGAAAAGGTTCCTTAATTACTCTATTGTCTCATGTTTGGAGTTATTATATATGACAATTTTATGCCTAAATGATGGTTCCAGGTGCAATCAATGTCAACTAAAACATTAAGTGCCGCTGTCAATGATATTAGTTCAGTTGTCAGCATGACTGATAGGATAGCAGGATCAGCTCCAGGTAATGGATCCAGAGCAGCTGTTGGTGAAGATTTGGTTTCCATAACTAATTGTCGTCTTCAGGCTAGAAATTTTACTACTCAAGATGGGACTAATGGAACCAAGAAGATAAAGCGCTACATCAGTTCTAGACCCTTAAAAAATGTGTCATCTGCTGGAAGTATGAATGATAGTATCAATCAATTTTCTGCTTCAGAGGCTTCTCAGCAGAAGTCAACTGCATCGTCTAATTGCACGAAGCCAAAGGCTGAGGTACTAAATTATATGCTTTTAACTGTTACATTTTATTTTATAATTGGTATACAAATATCTTTTACTGTCTAGGATCTTTGTTCATTGGCTGGATATTGTCCATTATATGGGTTTGTGTGGATTATAGACACGTTTTTTACATGTTATCTACATCACTTCTTCACCCTTTTAATGTACAGCCCTTCCCAAATGAATATTCAAGTGTTTCTCTATATTCTTTCAGGACAGAAGAGAATAGTTAGGGATGGTTAAAGTAGTTAGCTGGCTAATTAAAGTGAATTAATTAGCTACAAAATAAATTGAAAGATGTAAGGGAAGAGGGAGACCCTTCTGTTTGATAAGCATTTGAGTGAACAGAGTAATGGCTCTGTTGTCGAAGGAGAAATCCCTATAGGAGAGTTTGAGGTCGTTCGTTCAATCTGGATACTGATTAAAAAATGGTTAATTAGAGTGTAGTTATTTTTACACACTTGATTCATTGCTAGCATACTGCTATTTAGTTCCACGCTTTCTCTTAAATTAGTGTTTAATAACTGATCTGATGTTTTGGTCTTTGGCTCTGATTATAGACTTTATGCGAGTTGTGCGGCAGGTTAGTCATGCCCTTTTGGAAGAAATACGGCAAATTAATTGTCGACTTATTGACACAGTAGTAAACATATGTGATGAGGATGTTGATCCAACTATAGCTTCTGTTACTGCTGCCGAAGGTGCAGAAGGGACCATTGTCAAATGTTCTTTCATTCCTGTGGCTCTCAGCCCATCTTTAAAATGTCACTATGCTTCACTACAGGTGTGGACTCCCAGATTTCACAATTGAAACAACTTTTAAACCTTTTATTTTATTTTTATTATTTTATTATTTTATTATTTTATTTGTTTTGTTAGCCTTATTTGTGTTTTATCACCTTACAGTCACCTATTCAGCCCCTGCGTTTGCTGGTCCCGCAAAATTATCCTAATTGTTCTCCTATATTCCTAGACAAGCTTCCGGTTGAATCCTGGTGAGATAAGGAACATTTTGGCATCTTGTGTTTTAACTGTTTTGAAAAGAAGTTGTGTATTCTCCTTAAATCTTCAATGATCAAGGCACATATGTGCTTTGTTTGCTTTCATCAAAAGATGAGAAACATATTTACATTCCATAGAAGATAATTATGTCTTTAGCTTAAGTTATTTTATACATAAAGTGTTTGTATGGCTATATGATATCAGACTCAGTATAATATACAAGATTGATGTATATTTGTATGGAGTCAAAAATAAAGGTAAAAATTCTTGGATTTTTTTATTTGATGTGAAATTATATAGAAACTCGTCCCTGAATTTTTAACTCCCTTCTAATCAAACTGGGCCTGAAGGGTACCACTTAATGTTGGGTAAGGTTATTTACTTCCCTAGTCAGTTGTTAAGCCATTCACTCTTATGATTATGCATACATAATGATATTGGAACTTATGCACAGAATTTTTGTTGTTTGGGCATATGATCATATTATTTGCTGAATTTTTTTCCCCAATATTTAAGCTTGCAGTTTTGAATGCCATCAATTCAGTTTTTGTTTGATGATAGTTTCCTTTAACGGTAAAGTTGTTGTTTCGTGACCTAGAGGTCATTTCGAACCTAGAAATAGTTTCTCCGCATTCATAGTTAAAAACTGAGCATTCATGCTTTGACGTACTAATTTTGAATCTGAAATGTTGGCATCCATGATTTTCTGTTCGAATTTTGAAACTGAAATGTTATAGATTTTCTTTTCCAAATAGCGGTGATCTACACAATGCATATATATCACTTTTCACCTTAATTTTAAATTTGTTGAAAAATGTTTCTAATGCAAAGTGTAATTATCTGTTATTTCAGTAAGGGGAATGCAGATCTTACAGAGAAAGCAAAGTTAAAGTTCAGCATAGCCTTACGTAGTGTATCACAACCTTTTTCCGTTAAGGATATAGCAAAGACTTGGGATAGTTCTGCTCGCGGCGCTGTTTCTGATTATGCACAACAATTTGGTGGAGGAACCTTCAGCTCTAAATATGGAACTTGGGAGGATTGTTTGGCTGCATGAATGATTCTTGCCTTTATATGCCCGAGGAGGTTTCAAACTTTATGCTTTTTTTATATGAGCAGTTATTTATTGGATGTAGGTAAAAACAAGTTGGAATTGTCTTCATTTCTTAAAAAGAAATAGAGGACTTAATTAAGAGAAAACAAAGGAGAGATGATTTATTATCAATTTTGTTTATCATTTAAATTTCTTTTAATTTATTTAAATTTCTTTGTGTCTTTCTCTATTTATTTAAGAGTCATTTATTTCTTGAGAAATGGAGCAGATTCCAACTCATAGTGTTTCTAAGTCTAAACAAAGCGAGCTTGGTTGTGTTGTGTTGCTAAAGTGCCAACAATAATATCTCACAAAATCAGAATATATGGTCACCACTTTGAGATAAATAAATGAACATAATTCTATCAGTTGCCACATGTGTGGGGGCAGTTTCATCCCCTGTTTTTGCATGTTGAGTGGTTCAGAGTTCAAACCAAAATGATGTTCTTACCAATTTACAATTCAAGTTTAGGTCTAATTCAACATTAGAAGTTACTTCATATCACTAGTACTCAACATGAATCTTTTAACACATATAAGTTTGTCAGATTTGGCATCGGGAGACAATCTAAGATATCGGATGATAACTTAATACAAATTTAGGTTAAAATTTGATATCATCTTACAATTCGAGCAAATACATAATTCAGAATTGTCTCTATTTTTAACACATCACTACTCAACTTGGAATCTCTACAAAAAATCAATTGGAAGAAAGGTCCATTGAAGAATTCAAACACAAGAATGGCAAGGCAAGGGCATTATTTAAATATTAAATATGTTTTTTCAATGTGTATATTCTAAAAAAACATAAGATAGTACAATACATAAAACTCAAGTCAATTAGACCCAACAAACCCTAATTTGTTTGGTCTTTACATTTTGTTATAAAGAACTAAGCTACCTCAATCATTCTCTCCCCACAAATAAGCTAATCTAATTCCAAAATTCCCCTATCAAAGCTAAAAGACACAAACATGCAAAAGCTAAAGTAGACAACTTCATTACTCAAACAGATAAGTGCTAAAGTAGTTACCCATTCCAATGACCCACACACCCCACTAATGAGAAAAACAAAAAGCAAAAAGCAAACAAAAGCATATTCAAGTCTACATAATTTCTTCCCCAACTTTCCTAAAGAATTACACATGAATCCAAAAGTATATTTAAATAAAATAAAATAAAACCAAATAATTGTGTTTTCTTAAACTCCAAAGTGCATGTGAAAAGTGAAAAAAAAAAAAACTCTCTAAATTTATCTGGTGGAAGAACCTAAAAAACACATCTCTCACCAACTAATACATAACATGTCTAAAATTGCGGTAAATTCGCATCTTTAGACACGTCAATGATAGAAGCTTCAAAGCCGACTTGAAGTTTCTCGATTTTGATCAAGTTAATTGACTACATGTTGAAGTTTCAAACACCCACTAAAAATTTGGGGTTGAAATAATTAACCCCCAAAGAAAAAATTAATAAAAAAAAAGGAAAGTAAAAAAATATTAATTTGGCTTTAGATCATGGAACATAGTATCCCACCTAATATCTTCAACAGCAGCTGACCAATAACCATTATCATCATCATCACCATCTCTTTTAATCTTTCCCTCATGAAAATGATACACCATTGGACTAGAAAAACTATCAAGAGCAAGAGCAGGCATAATTGTAGGACTAGGACTTCCATTTGTAAGCAATAACCTCTCTTGCTTAGCCACTTTCATTTTCTTATTACTCCTTTCCCATGATCTTGTTGTTCCATAATAATTGCTAGCCCTTGATGTTGGCACAATAACAAGTGCTGAATTTGATTCTTCACATGTAACTAATGTTCTCCTTATGTAGTTAGCTAATGACCTTTTTGTCCTTTTGATTGCTACTATGAGTTTTGCCATTGGTCTTTGTTGCCTCTTATTTCCTTTTTCTTTTCTTGAAAGTTTGAGAATTTCTAGCCTATGTTTGGCTATGGAGATTCCCATGCTTTGGAGAAATTCATGGTTGAAGTAAACTATGTCTTCTTCTTCTAGTTCATTGTGTGAAAAAGTTAGGCCATACTCATACACAAGAGATGGATCAAGGTTTGTTTTTGAAAGCCATGAGTACCAATCCATAGTTTCTAAGTTTAAGGAATGTGTGTGTGTTATGTTTTGGCCTTTAACTTGGAGAGGGGTGTGTATATATAAAGGTTAAAGAGGGTGTTGGGGGATGGTTAAGTATATGAGTGGCACATAGACTTTGTGTGATAAGGACTGGTCTAAATATTTTTAATTAGTGGGTACAAAATTATATATTATAAATGTTTATTTATTAATACAAAGGTGATTAAATAATAACATTATTAGCTTGGAGACTACGTAGACTATACCATTAATTTATATCTAAAAATATTAAAGATCCCTATGTATCTACTCATTAAATTTCTCTGTGTTTTTAGTATTTTGAAATTGTTGTATGCTTTTTTAACAATATTAATTTTTTTTTTCTTTAAATGTTCACTCAACTAATTATTAAATAAAACTATTCAATAATACATAAGATTTAATTCAATGTTATATTTTTCATATATGAACTCAAATATGGCAATGGTATTTACTATTTCATTTACATATAAAAAAAATATATTGTGGGATCAATACTTAATTTTCAATGAAACAAAAACATGTTTTATTAATTAGTACTAAATAAGCCGCTATCTCTTTTTGTTTAAAATCATCTATTTATATCATTTTTTATTTTATTTTTTATTTAAATAAATAATTTTTATACTTTTTAAGATATTTAATTTAAATGTCTCAATTTTGAAAATGGTTATCAAAATGCCCTACTATAAAAACTCTTCTTGGGAGAACGACTTCTTAAAGAACCATTTTTTTCCCTAGTAAAAAGTTGTTTGGCAGGGATGCGACCTTCCAAAGAAATAGATACTATATTATTTAACAATTACTTAAAATATATAATATTATTTAAAAAAAATTGTAAAATCTTTTGGGAGGTGGCATCCTTAACCAACAACCTCCTATTAAGGGGGAAAAATGGTTCTTTGAGAAGTTGCTCCTCCACGGAGAGTTTTCATGTAATTCCTAAAAAGTATGGTATTTTGGTAACTATTTTAAAAACAAAGATATTTTGGTTAAATATCCAAAAAAGTAGGATATAGTATTTTTAAGTAAACATATTTTCTATGTGTGTTTTTTATTAACTCGCCGACTCAGTGCGATATTTGATTTTCATGTCTTGATATAGTGTTTATTTCATGTTTATTTAGATATTCATCTTTTTTTTATTTTTAATGAATTAGTATGTGTTATTTTTAATTGATATATTTTCTTAATTTAAATGAATAAATATTATTTTAGATAAACAAAAATAACTAGTAGCAAAATAAGTAAATTAATGAGGGAATTAGCCCCGATTACGTTTCCTTAACCCGACCCAGTGTGGGACCCATATTCCAAGGAAAAAACACAACTAAGTGTCATACTATCTTTATTCCTTTCTAATTGTCAGTTTTTTTGTTATTTACACATACCAACGAAAGTAATAAGTTTTATTACTTTTTATAAAATTACTAGTTTTTTAGTTATAGTGTTATAATTATTTATTACCTCACTTTATATTTTTTTATCTTCAATAAATAATTAGAGATAATTTTATCAAATCAAATAGTTAATACTACTTTGCATTTTGAAAATGTCAAATGTAAAGGAAAATAAATTCTTAACATATAAAAAGAAATGAACGGAATATTATTTAAGCTATAAATTAGCGATAAAGTTTAAGTCATATTATATTCTTATGATGTGTGTAGTTGAAAAGGTTTTAGGAAAAGATAGGAGCAAATCTCTTTTTAATTTGAGTTTGTTCTCCTTCCAAAATAGAGGAAAGAAGAGAATACATGTTCGATATGATTAAAAAAAATTATTTAAAATTTATTTATTTAACAACTTAAATCCATAACCACGATAATTAATACAAAGAATGTAAATCCCACTTTGTTGGTGTGGCTAATTTTGACTATATTTTGCTTTAGAAAAATTGGTCATTATTAGTTGAAGCTTGAGAGTGACTAAAGAAAAAGTAAGCACATGGGTGTGTGTGGGGTAAGTAATCCATGTTCTAGCTTGTTCCCTCCAAAACTAGTCATGGTATGATCAAACCTTGAAGGAGTGAGTGAAACCTAAGAATTCCATGTGGAAATGTAATTCCCCCACTCCCCACCATCAATCACGGATTAGGAAAATGTTCCTTCCTTGTAGGGTCACCCACTACTTTCCTTCTTTTGTTATAGAGTTTGAGTTTTATATTCATCCAATTTTGATTGATGATTCAAATTTAAAGTGGTATTATTTAAAACATTTGAATTTTAAATTTAAACTGTGTGATCAAGATCAGATAATCAAAAAATTTATGATTTCGAGATTACATATAATTTTGACAGCATACAATCTTGATATGTATCACTATATATAATTATTATTCCTGAAACAGTCGAATAAGATTGAACTATTCAATTTTACTATACATTTTAATTATTTTTTTAATTTAATGTTAGTGTTTAAACTTTAATCTTTTGATAGATTAGTCTCGAAAAGTATGACTACAATATTCATGAGGTTGCAAATGCACAAAACCTATATCAAAGTGATCCTTTGATGGGGCTTAGATTAAAACAAAAGCAAGGCCTTCCATTCCTTTGCTAATAAATGAATTAGATATGATTGGTCTCTCATAACTTGTGAAGCTTTTCCTAAATATATCACTTTGTTAAGGGACTTAATTTTTCTTTCTTGTTGCACTTTCCTTGGGGGTGAAGAGTACAATTTCCTCAACTTATCACTATGATTGAGTCATATTCGAGGCAAATAATAATGAAAGGGGAGAGAAAGAAGTTAAAGAAGGAAAAATAATTATTTTGATAGATTAAGGAAGCACTAACTATAATTAATTCATTGATTAATCTTTACACTAAACAATCATTTAAAAGAAAAAAATAACTTTTATTTGAGATGAGTATTGAAGTCTTTTTTTTTCTTTAGACAATAGATAGAAAGAAAAAAAGAGTTTGGCAAATGTTTACTCCATGATATAAGAATGGTTATTAATTCCTTGTTATAAAAAGTGTTGTTTAGATCGAATTTTTTTTTTTGGCAAATGCTTATTCCATGTTATAAGAACGGTTATTGATCGTTGTTATAAAAAGGGTTGTTTTAAGTTTAAGATGTTCTAGTGTTATTATTGTGTTCAATGATTTTGACTTTTAATATTAAATTAATTTTTTATATAAAAATTAATTATTTTTAATTATATTTTTAGTCTTGTTAAATATAATTAATTTTTGTTCCTGTAATATAATAAAAATTTATTTTTAAAAAGTACTGATTGATAAAGGAAAACGTATCAAACGTTTAAATATGTTTTTTATTTTTATAAAAATAACAATTTTTTATTTTAATCTCTAAAAAATATATTTACATGATAAAAATATATTTAATATTAAATTGACTTCAATTTTTAATATTAGATTTTTTTTTTATGAAATTAACTATTTTGTGCAAATCTCTCAAATAAGGTAGATTCGCAATTGTACCATAACAATTTTTTTTTACCTATGATTTAAGTAATTCTCACGCAATCAACTTGATGATTTAGATCAAATCTGCAAATTCATTTGATCATTGATTTATTTCTTCCGCTCCTAAATGTCCTGGCATGTGAGGGTTTTTTTTTTCTTCTTCTATTTACTCTTTTTTCTTCAAAATTATAAGTATTACATTAACTTTCAAAAGATAGTGTTGCTTCTTTAAAACAAAAGTGAAATTGAAAATAAGAACATCTTACACCCCTAAATATCCGTTGACATGTGAACCTTTTTTTTCTTTCAAAATTGTATAGGTGTTACATTAACTTTCAAAAGGTGATGTTGCTTCTTTAAAACAAAAGTAAAATTGAAAATAAGAACAAAAATTTAGTCCATGACTTGTTTAGCTAGATGACAAGTCACTTTTTTGACGAATAAAAAGAGCTTGTGCAATGCTGAATAATTTAATTGAATGGCTCACACACTATCCAAGAATCCATTGTCTCCTATGTTTCCTCACTTCCACATGCTACTAATCAATGGGAAGAAATAAATAATACTAATCCAATGTGTTTTTTAGGGAACTAACCCAATGTTAACTAAATAAATTCTCTAACTAAAAAAAACTACTACTTCAATTTTTAAATAAAATTAAATATTTTTAATTTTTATAAAATTTTATTTTTAATCTTTTTAAAAAATGTATTTTTTTTTTTAATTTCTATAAAATTATCATGCAAATAATTTAGTTTTACTGAAACGAAATACTTTTAATCGTCTTCGAATTTTTAAATTTTTAAATTACTTTATTTAGAATATTATAAAAAATTTGTCCACAAAAATTTAGAATTTTTTAATGTGAGATAAATTTAATATGAATTTTTCAAATGACATAAATCTAATATAAAAGTAATGAAAGTATGAACCTATAAATCTAGTCATGAACTCATTTTTGTGGTGAATTTTTTATAATATTGATAAACATGTATATGAAAAAAAGACACTGAAAAATATATGTTGACATTTAAACATCGACTAAAACTATTTGTATGATAATTTTAAATTAACTAAAACATATTACTTTCTGTTACAGAGATTATAAACAAATATTTTAATTTTTTATAAAAACTAAAAATATATTTACCTCTTTTCAACTATTATATACCCTTTTGAAAATAAAGAGGAAATGAATTGTAATTTTTTTTATTCAAGATCTATAGGCTGATCCATCTGATGGACAATATAAAAGACAAGATATTACAATATATAGGCCGATCCGTTTTGTAGACAATAATTTTATATTAAATATAAAAATTAATCATTCATTTAAAGAATATGGATGATTTTGTCATAAAGATAGTTATGTCACTTTATCTAATAATATAAATTATTAATCATAATTATAAAAATATGAATATTAATTTATATTTCTAAAACAAATATAATTTTTGTACAAAATAGTTTTTTCATTTATATATAATATATATCATATTTTTATTTAGCTTATCTAATAAAATGAAATAATTTTGTTATTCATTATCATTTTTAAAATTTTAAAATTTAAATGAGTGTAGTGGTTATGCACTAACAATATAAATTAATTTTACATCATGGTCTAAAATAATCAATCATTATACCATATATATATATA
>JBBPBS010000529.1:392993-428864 GCA_037974835.1 Cicer judaicum | reverse complement strand
ATACACTAACTTTTTGAAAATCAGTTACTAACAAACATTTGACCGAAAAATATCAATAAAATAATTAAAAAAAAATATATATATATATATATATATATATATATATATATATATATATAAAATTTTAAAATTATAATGATATCAAAATAGATACAATATCTCTAAATTAATTTCTGTGCCAATATTTTAATTAATTTTAATTTTTTTTTTATATACAATCAAAACTTATTTTTTGCTAATATGTGATTTTATTAATTTTTATTAATTTGAGATCAGAGAGAATATTTTATTTATATTTTTAATATAAAATTTCTTTTTTTATTTATTTATAGATTTCATAAAATTTCTATATTTTATTGTTGTTATTTTTATTAGACGCTATTGCTATAATCGTGTGAAGAAGTCAGATGTAGACACCTGACAAGGACAACAACCTACACACACCTCTCTGACCATACATTTAATTCACTTCACACTTTTATTAGTATTATTGTATTTTAATTAAATAAACCTTCCATCTCGTGATACATCTCCTATCTCTTTCTCCAAAATCTATTTCTCGTTCTCAATTCTCATCTCATATATTGCAATCATGACCTGTGTGTATCACGTGATATAACGCATCTCGCAATGGCAAACTCCGTAATATTCGCCAAACTCTAAGCCCAAATAATACGTGTCCCTCTCGAGAAATAAACTTTGTCGTTACAGACCAGGGATCTGAACCCAGTAAAAGTTACTTTCTCAAACAACTCTCCAATATCGTAATCACAACCGTCAAAATATCCACGTCACCATCAACGTAATCGAAGATCTAGATCTAACGGTCATAATTAAACCTCACCATGTCGCATCAACAGAGAGAAAAAACTCACGGTCCGAAGCTGAAAGACAGCTGTTAGCTCGAGATTCCGAGCCGATTATTTAGACAAAACCGAAGCCGGCTTAGTGGGCCCAGTAATTAACTGCACTTGTAATATAACCGATATAACTTATTATATAACTTATCAAGCTATTTTGATAAGTGATAGAACGTATCACCTCCTCAATCTGTCGCCTCCTATATAAAAAAACACCTATTTCTGCAAGTTTAAATGTCCCCTTCTCTCTCTATTTATATTTAGGAGTTTCTAGAGAGAGAAAGAGTAGATTAGTCCATTTGTGTGAAGTGAGAGAAAGTGTTAATAATTAGAAAAAAGAGAGAGTTTTTGGTCTTTTTGGGTGACTTTGTGTTGTGGGTTTGGTTCCATATTCGGAGTCTTCTTTGTTGTTGTTCTCATGTTTGTGTTCTGTGAAGACAAGGTAACATCGTCTCTCTCTCTCTCTCTCTCATTCAAGCTTCCGAATCTGTGTACCCTTTAAAGTTTATAACTTTTTTTTTTGCTTTTTATTTTAAAAAAATGTTTATTTTTTTATTTTTTTTGTTTTTGATTTTTGGGCTGACACTTTAGGTACATGCATCTTCTTCATCTTGTAATAAAGTTTTTTTTTTTTTTGATATAATAGAGAGGGAGAGTCAAATGGGGTGTTAATTTTTTTCTTAGTTTTTGTTTGGCCAACAAAATCGCATCGCTTTTCTTTAATTAATTAATTTTTGCTAATTAAAGAAGTTTTTTTTTCTCTATCCATAAATGCTTTCTGGTTAAGTGATTTTAATTAATTATCACTTAATTTGTGATTTTTTTCAGGTTATTTATTTATAGCTGACCCTTATTTCAATTTTTTGTAACTTTTTTGAATATTATTTTTGCAGATCTAGTTGAGTGTTGGTGATTTTAGTGTGGTTAAGATGTCATCTCTGAGTAGAGAATTGGTGTTCTTGATCTTGCAGTTTCTGGATGAGGAAAAGTTCAAAGAGACTGTTCACAAGTGGGGCTAATTAGTTTGTTCTTTTATTTTTAACTTTATTATTATTTTTGGTATTATTTTTCTAGTATAATGTTTATTTTATTGTTACCACATTTGACTAATTAATTAATTGATTATACTTTTTTATTTTTTATTTGAAAAGGCTTGAGCAGGAGTCTGGATTTTTCTTTAACATGAAATATTTTGAGGATGAAGTTCATAATGGAAATTGGGATGAAGTTGAAAAGTACTTATCTGGTTTCACAAAAGTTGATGATAATAGATATTCTATGAAGATATTTTTTGAGATAAGGAAGCAAAAGTATCTTGAGGCTTTGGATAAGTAAGTCTCACATTACTTTTTGGTTTTAAATTGCTGTTGCTGTGTTGTGGCTACGTTGCAAATATTTATATTGCGCGGCTAAATGCAGTCAACACAGCCGCAATTGCAGTTGCAATGCTGTTGTGAAGACCTATAAAACTGTTATACTGCGGCTGCAATTTAGAACTATGGTTGATAGTTACTTGTTGATTCTCAAGTCTTAGAATTATAGTTCGATTCGAGGTAGCATATATAACAACAATTTCACTTGTATAGGCATGACCGGTCTAAAGCGGTAGAGATATTAGTGAAGGATTTGAAAGTGTTTTCTACATTTAATGAAGAATTGTTCAAGGAAATCACACAGCTTTTGACATTGGAGAATTTTAGGTACTAATTTAAGTATAAATTCTTTCTTGCACTCCAATTTTCGGTTTGTAAAATGCAGTGATTGAGTATCTGTTATTATTGTTATAGGGAAAATGAACAGTTGTCTAAGTATGGTGATACAAAGTCTGCGCGAGCAATCATGTTGGTTGAGCTTAAAAAGCTCATTGAAGCAAATCCCTTGTTTCGCGACAAATTGCAATTTCCTAACCTTAAAAACTCGAGGTTAAGGACCCTCATCAATCAAAGGTAGATTTTTTTCTTCTAAGTCCAAACATATTCATTTCTCAATAGAGAACACAAACATGTGCTGTGAATGAGAAATAGCTTTTTGGTTCATTATGTTCATGAGGTTGCATTCAGAATCTTTATATGAAGTTGATGGAGACTATCCGATTACTCGGTGTTTATTGGTTTTCTTTTCCTTTTTAAAAAATGAATTACAGCTTGAATTGGCAGCATCAACTTTGTAAGAATCCGCGTCCGAATCCTGATATAAAAACCCTTTTTGTGGATCACTCATGTGGACAACAACCGAATGGTGCACGAGCGCCTTCACCTGCCAACAGTCCGCTATTAGGATCCTTACCGAAGGCTGGAGGATTTCCTCCTCTTGGTGCTCATGGGGTAGGGTTGCTAAACTAATTATCCACCTTCTTTTGATATATCATAGGCTTCGTTTAATGTCATTGCTATCTTTGATTCTTACTATGGTGCCGAACTATTTTGTGCTTCATTTTTATAGCCATTTCAACCTACTCCGGCGCCAGTGCCAACACCCATTGCTGGTTGGATGCCAAATCCTACAACTATAGCACATGCTGCGGTTTCTGGCGGAGGAGCTATAGGTCTTGGTAATACCCTATTTCTCTTTTTATTGTTCTCCAACTTATTTATGTTAGCCATACCCTAGAATGAATAGATTGGATTCACTTATTTGAGCTTATCTACTGACATATAAGTAATTTTGAGACTGTCTAGAAGAGATTATGGAAATAACTTATAATATGTTCACACATTCTCTACATGATAAGATATAAAAACACCTTATGACATAAGCATTTATATGATAAGAGTTGATACTATAAACTCTTAATTAAGCTGCTTATCCAAGCAGGGCCTATGTCTAATATGACATTTGATTTTTGTTTCTTTGTGATGTTTAGGTGCTTTGAAGCATCCTCGGACCCCTCCAACTAATCCTTCATCCGACTATCCATCCGGAGACTCGGATCATGTTGCTAAGAGAACAAGGCCAATGGGAATAACAGACGAGGTAATGTGGTATTTACTTTTAGACACATCATTAGAAAATCACACCCTGGCATATGAAAGTTGACACCTCAAGTTTTCTGCTATCGATCGCTTCATATAGGTAAATCTACCTGTCAATGTGTTGTCACCAACATTCCAAGGACATGGACATGGTCATGGTCAGTCGTTTAATGCACCTGATGACTTGCCGTTGCCGAAGACTGTCATGCGAACTTTGAATCAAGGCTCACCTCCTATGAGCATGGACTTTCATCCGGTTCAACAATCTTTACTTCTAGGTTGGCTTCTCTTCTAAGTTCTAAGGCATTTGAATGATGCTATTTTTTTTTTCTTTTTATATACTTTGCATTTATTTTCCACAAAATTATCATTTGACCAAGATTTTTTTTTATCCAATGTTAGTTGGTACAAATGTGGGGGACATTGCCTTATGGGAGGTGGGTTCTAGGGAACGGTTAGTCTCGAGGAACTTCAAAGTTTGGGATCTTAGTGCATGTTCAATGCCATTTCAGGTACTCTTTGCACACATTGATGTTTTTGATGAAAGTTTTCATTGAATCCTTACTCTTTTGTAAGTTAGCCATGACTGAAGAGAAAACTAACCGCGATTGATTTAGGCTTCTCTTGTCAAAGAACCGAGTGTTTCTGTTAATCGTGTGATTTGGAGTCCTGACGGTGCTTTATTTGGTTAGTTGAAAACTTCTCTAATTCTTCAATGTATGATAGAATTATTTACTTGCCTATGTCAACAAATCCAAGTACTTATTATGTCTTGAATTTGTTCAATTAACAGGAGTTGCTTACTCGAGGCACATTGTTCAGATATACTCTTACCATGGCGGTTATGAAGTACGACAGCACTTGGAGGTACAAAAAAACAAACATATATAGTTAGGGAACATTTAAGAGAAATGAATCATAGCCATATATCAAATTATGAATGGTTAAGATTAGAACAAAAAGTCGTGTGGCTTTTTTAAATGGTCATGCTATCTTTAAATAACTTGTAATCATGATCATTCATGTATGGTTATGTGGTTCAGATTTACTCTCATAATCTCAGATTAAAACTCCACTCACTTGATACATCCCTTATACTGATATGCATTGTTATTATTGTTTTAATGTGCACTTGTCTTCTAGATTGATGCTCATGTTGGTGGAGTAAACGATCTAGCATTTTCCCACCCGAATAAGCAACTATGTGTGATAACCTGTGGTGATGATAAGACCATTAAGGTGTGGGATGCTGCTTCAGGAGCAAAGCAGTATACATTTGAAGGTCACGAGGCTCCGGTTTATTCTGTCTGTCCGCATTATAAAGAGAGCATTCAGGTAGAAATTGAATTAATCTTCAAGGCGAATGATTTTCAAGTTTTCTGGCACGACTCTGTTAATATTGTTATATAGAACCTGAAAGAAAGAACCTTTTTTTTTCTCCTTTTATCTGTTCGGTTTCCTACCCAATAATAATTCTTACTCCGTGTATGTTGTAGTTCATCTTTTCGACAGCGCTAGACGGAAAAATAAAAGCATGGTTGTATGACAATTTGGGATCTCGTGTTGATTATGACGCTCCTGGTCGATGGTGCACAACCATGGCTTATAGTGCGGACGGTACAAGGTCAATATTCTCAACCATGGCTCCTTGTAACTTGCTTAATATTGCTTCATAGTTGAATTGTATTTCCTATTTTTCATCACTTTATGTTCGAATGTTTTAACGTTGAATCTATACTATAGGCTCTTTTCGTGTGGAACAAGCAAAGATGGGGAATCTTCAATTGTGGAGTGGAATGAAAGTGAAGGAGCTGTGAAAAGAACTTACCAAGGTTTTCGTAAACAATCTTTAGGTGTAGTGCAATTCGATACTACCAAAAATCGGTTTTTGGCTGCTGGCGATGATTACTCCATTAAATTCTGGGATATGGACAATATTCAACTTTTGACAACAGTTGATGCTGATGGTGGTCTCGCTGTAAGTTCACTATTTTCTTTAATTATAAATTGAAGAGCCGATCGTTAGAAATAGTAGTTGCTAATTTTTTCCTGGTCTTATCTTTAGGCAAGTCCCCGTATTCGTTTCAACAAGGATGGAACTCTTTTAGCAGTCTCATCAAATGAAAATGGAATCAAAATTTTAGCCAATGCAGATGGTATTCGTTTATTGCGTACATTAGAGAATTCTATATACGATGCGTCAAGAGCATCAGAAGCCTTGGCAAAGGTAGACTAATAGACGTTGTATTCCTGTTTATTATAGTATAAACATTTATCATATTAGTGTTAATGTATAAGTATAAGCTATTTCGATTACAAAAGATAAAGTAAAGTCAAATCATTTTAATATAAGCTATAAGCTGTTTTTGTAAGTTATTTGGAGAGCTTATGGAAATAAGCAGAAAACAACTTTTGCACATGTTATAAGCTGTTTCTATAAGCACTCTTAAATAGTCTCACAAGTGCTTATGCCCAATACATAAACTCAAATAAGTCAATTTAGATTCCAAAGAAACCCTTAATCTAACATGATGTTTTGTGACAGCCAACAATAAATTCAATTTCTTCCGCTTCCGCCGCAACTAGCGCTGCCTTAGCAGAGAGAGCCTCATCCGTAGCAGCTATTGCTGGAATGGTTTGTGATCTTATCCTCTTATGCACCTTACTCGCAACTTTTTCGTACTAAGGTTTTTTGTTTCTCAACAAAAAAGTCTTTTGTGCATTAATATCATTATTAGTTGATTGATTAATAACTATGTGTCAATTTTATCTAATCAGAATGGAGATGCACGAAACATGGGCGATGTTAAACCAAGAATAAGCGAAGAATCCAATGACAAGTCCAAGATATGGAAGCTCACTGAAATCAATGAACCATCTCATTGTAGATCCTTGAAGCTACCAGAGAATGTTAGAGTAAACAAGGTATTTACATTGTCTCATGCATGCATTTAAGAATCAAATACAAATACTTAAAAAAATATTGCATCCTTAATCAATCCAAAAAAGCCCTTAATACATAGGCAACTCCTAATTTTGGTCGGACTTTTATCTAGAAAAGTTTATTTACCCTCAATAATTCAGTTTTTTTTTTTTAAAAAAAAAATTTAACTTTAAACTTAAACTTAAATTAAAACCATAGATTCATAACTACACAACTTTTTTAAAATTCAAATTTTAAAACGTGTAACATGAATATTGACACGTAAATTTAGATAAGTTTAGATAACATAGATATTGTAAAACTGAAACAAATGAACTAAAATCAAACAGATATTATACAAAAAAATATAAATGCAAATAAACACAATAAAAAAACGGATTGATGGACACTTCAATGTGACCTTCCTTGCATGTTTTTCTGTGTAATGTCTCTAAGCATTAAAGTGTTTTGATTTTGTTACAGATATCGAGGTTGATATATACAAACTCAGGTAATGCTATTCTCGCATTAGCATCAAATGCCATTCACCTGCTCTGGAAATGGCCGCGTAACGAGCGTAACTCGTCTGGCAAGGTACGGGAGGAACACGCGAAGTTACTTTTTTTTTCAAAATTCTTCTACTATCTATTTGAAAAGTTGGAACATGAATTTTACTGTTTTTTGTGTCATGTAGGCCAATGCCTCGGTGCAACCTCAGTTATGGCAACCGTCGAGTGGCATTCTGATGACTAATGACATTGCTGATAGCAATCCGGAAGATTCTGTTCCGTGCTTTGCTCTGTCGAAAAATGATTCATATGTAATGTCGGCATCAGGAGGAAAGATATCCTTGTTCAATATGATGACTTTTAAGGTAAAATGTAGAAAAATGTTTCTGATATATTTCAAAGTTGTAAATATAGTACAGAATACAATTATTATGTATAATTACAAAATATACACTCTATTTACGGCATCAGTATTCAAGACTATGTTTTACAATTATTCCTAAGTTTCTATTAACCGATTTCGAACTTCTTGTATACGCGCAGACGATGACAACTTTCATGCCTCCGCCACCTGCGGCTACCTTTCTTGCTTTCCATCCTCAGGATAACAATATTATTGCTATAGGCATGGATGATTCCTCCATTCAGATATACAATGTCCGCGTTGATGAGGTAATACTTCTTTTTCCAATTTTTTTTTTTTTTTTATGAGATAATGTTATCCAAAAGCACTAACACAAACCTGGACACGACACCAACATTGACACATAGACACCTGTAATAATTTGAGAAAATTAAAGTAATTGAATGTAATCACATGTGTCGGGATTTTATCCTGAAGTGTAGATGATGCATAATCATATTTGAGATTGGTGTTAATGTGAAGTTCTTTTGCAGGTTAAAAGTAAACTCAAAGGTCATACAAAAAGAATAACTGGTCTTGCTTTCTCCCATGTATTGAATGTTCTTGTTTCATCCGGAGCCGATGCTCAGGTAAAATAATTTCCAAATGTAGATCTGTCTTTAGCAGAATCTTGCTTTTCTATGATTTAAGGGTACATTTGTTACCGTTTTTCAAAATAAAAATCACTTTAAAAAAAATAATAATAATGACTTTTAAGAGTTGATAATCTGCATTTCTCAAACGGGCCTTAAATTGCTAAAAACTATTCTTTAAATTATTGAACATAAAAATTACTTACATTTTAATCTGTAACAAACGGGCCTTAAATTGCTCTGAAAGAACTTGTTGAACTGTTTTTGTCGAGTCTAGTTCCTCTTTTGAGTATACAATTTTGTCGAGTCTAGTTCCTCATGTGAGCTCTTTTTATTATGCAGATTTGTGTGTGGAATACTGATGGATGGGAAAAACAGAAGACGAGATTCTTGCAGCTTCCTCCCGGGAGGACTCCGTCAGCACAGTCAGATACGCGGGTACAGTTTCATCAAGATCAAATACAGTTCTTGGTCGTACATGAAACTCAGCTCGCCATTTTCGAAGCAACTAAACTCGATTGTCTAAAGCAGGTTAGCCTTTTGAGTTCAATATGTTATTTAAGCGATTTCGTTATATATTTCTATGTCTCATATTGGTTTCTGGAATTATAGTGGTTCCCGCGGGACTCTTCTGCACCGATATCGCATGCAACCTTTTCGTGCGACAGCCAACTGATATATGCAAGCTTTTTAGACGCAACGGTCTGTGTATTTAATGCTTCAAATCTCAGATTACGATGTCGTATCAGTCCTTCTGCTTATCTTCCTTCAAGTGTCAGGTAACCTTGTTTAGAGTAGTAGTATCACATGTTACATATTAATCCCTCTGTTCCTTTTTAATTGTTGCATTTGCACGGAAATTTCATTCTTATTTACTTGTCGTTTTCAAAATTCAATGCATTATTAATTATTAGATTGTCAATAATACCCTTAGTTATTTACTGCAGAGAAAGAAATAAATACAAAGAAAGATAGTTATATGTAGGGAAGAGTATTATGTGAATTCAAAGAAAGATATGTATGACACCTTATTTCTCTTTAGAGCTAGGCTTCTAGAGATATGACCAAAGTAGTCTTTAGATGTGCAATTCTTATTTATGAAAACATTTCCTGTTTTCATTTCTTAAGGCCACTGAATAATTGTCATATAGAATTTGATTGTTTTTTTTAAAAAAAACTGTCATATTATAGTTGGACAGGATTTATGATAGGACATAACAATATCATTTGTTCCATGTAGGATCTTTGGTTGTTGTTTTGTTATTGCTTGTTTAGGATTAAATGAAATAACTTTAGTTCCTATCATATTATACATTTTTGTCTGTCTTAATCCCTTGGTTTTACTTTGAAATTTAGTTTGAATAAGTCCTTGTAGTATGAGGACTATATTTATTTTAGTCCCTAAGATATGGGATCCATTTTATTTTATGGTAATCAATTTTCAGCACGAGTTTAATTTTGATACACTGTCAATGTAAAAAATCTTACACTATTAACAAATTGTAACCACTAATACGTGTGACTTTAAAAGTAGTTATAATTAAAGTCAAATGTTTTAAATAATCTAATGATTTTGATTGATTGACAATGCAAAATATATTTACACCGAGAGTATATACTAATTGCATCCTTCAACATAAACCAAATAATACATGAACTCTGTTTTGGTCTTAACCCTCGGGTTCTCAAGAAAAATGAATTCCTAGTAATCCGGAATTTGGTCAAGAAGTAAGGAAAAAGTTTGACCAAAGATTGTTTTAGTTAGAGGTTGAACTTGGAAATTTCCGATCAATTTTTTTGTTTTTGGATAGACAAATGTTAGTAGCATGTATTGAAAAATCATTAATATATATATATATATATATAGTAATCTTTGATATACTTATTACATGTGTTTTATGCAACAGCAATTCAAATGTACAACCACTAGTAATTGCAGCACATCCACAAGAACCAAATCAGTTTGCCATAGGATTATCCGACGGCGGAGTTCACGTGTTTGAGCCACTCGAATCCGAAGGCAAATGGGGCGTGCCGCCTCCGGTCGAAAACGGATCAACTAGCAATAATGTAGCAGTAGCTACTTCAGTTGGACTACCTTCAGATCAAGCTCAAAGATGATATGATGAAATTGAATCCATTATGAGCCAAAAAGACAAGTTTCTTTTACATACTTGGCTTGCTGGCCATTTTAATTAATCTTGTACTTTATAGTTAATGCAACTTATTTGGTGGAAACCAAAACTACATTGTGATATTTACCAATAGATGTGAATTTTTTTTTTAAAGTTTAATTTAATGATACAGATGTAGAAATTTGTTTGAGTACTTTTTGAAGCTGTTTTATTAGATTGGTTAATTTCAACTTATTGCATTTTATTAGTTCCATTTAAGCCTTGCAAATAATGTAACTTATACTACTAGGTCAAACTTCATCTTCTTATAATAATATTATTATACTTAAATATAATAACTCCAAAGACTATTTTAAATAGTTTTTAACTTTATATTTCTGTGGTTAATGTTCCTTGAATTGGACTGGCTTAGTCTTTTAGGTCACAATTCAGGCGTTTGTTATAGTTTTTTTTTTTAAATTATTTACAATAATTACTTTTGAAAATGTGCACTGTTTATAAAGTTTTTTTAAAAAATGAAAATTGAAAAATAATCTAAAAACTATTTAAAATAAAAAGTAGACTTCTCGATAAAAAAATATGTTTTCATAACCTATATATTTTTAAAAAAAAATTATTTACCATGACAAATAAATGCAAAATAATTTATATTTTTTTAAAATCTATAACAAATGGATTAATAGATTCTATGAAATAATTTTGATACTATTAATTATATATATATATATATATATATATATATATATATATATGTCACTTATCTCAAAAGTAGCACTTTTCTTTTTCTTAAAGAGTTAGCATTAGCACCACTCAAACTTTATAGTGCTCTGAATAATTTTTGTGTAGACCTACTTTTAACCCATACAAAAAATATTATTTAACTATTTTAAAAATATATCATCAAATATTTTTTTTGTGTAAATAAAGTATTCAAATGTGTAAAATATCTTTTTGTGGACAATTTCATTTGTAGATAAAAAAAAAATTGCATAATTTATTTTGTGAATGTTCTGATCCTACAAATGTACGTTTTTTTGTTCCCAAGAAGCATTTTTGGTCAGTATAGATTAGTGTGTACAGAATTAGATGCTGTAATTTTTGGTTGCAGATTTTAATTGAAGACCCATAAATTAATGCTCCATTTCAAATTGGGACCTCTGACACAGGGTGGGGTCAAATATGTTAAGTTATTTTCATGTACCCTTCACTCACTGCCAGAGTGATGTAACACTGCCAGGGTTCAGTTCAGCTTTCAGCTCACTTTCAATGATCATTTCATTGTATAAAACACTTTTATTTATGTATCAAAATTACTCCATCTATTATATAACAAATTAATTATTTAATTGTTCATGTGTATTAAGAAAATAAATAAATAAATAAGAAAATATTATTTTTATAAAATTATCATTATTATATATTATATATTGATATATTATATGTCATGAATTAAAAGATATTGTATTAAAATTGATCAAGTAGTATTAATTAAAAAGTATAATTGAAAAGAAATGTATTAGAAATTAAAATAATTATTTATTTTGAAATAATTTTTGTGTCAATAGGTCATTTATTGTGGGACCGAGGTAATACAAAAATATATTAAAATATATTTTTTTGGTTTCAGATAAATGTCACTTTAATAAAAAAAATAGATGTTATTAACTTACAAAATATTATTGTATTTTATATTGAGGATAGGAGAAAACACATAAATGGTTAAGATGATAGTTTGATATAATATTATTTTTCTTACTTTTAATTATTGTAAAATGATAGAGAGAGTTTTTTTTTTTTAACTATTTTGATATTTGAATATGTCATTAATTAATCAATTTAATCCTTAAATGTGTTTTTTACTAGTTAATTTAATCCATAAAATTACTAAGAAAAAAATATAAATGATGTATTAGTTAATCAATTTCAATAGATTCAGAAACTATATTGACAATGTTTTTCAATTTCATAAGATTAAAATGATTGTTTATTTAATTTAATTTGCATGCATTTATATAACTATCACTAAATAATAAAAGCAAGTGAATAATTGGGATGGAAAAACGAATTAGAAGATGGACCACATTAAGGTTATGTTTGGTTCCTAGAAGAAATTAAGATGCAAAGAAGACAATGGAAAGGAAAGTAAAAGAAAAGAAAAAGAATAGAATGATGATTTTTGAGTTATTTGGTTGAAGACAAAATAAGATAAAAGAAAAGTAATTTTTCTCTTTTCTCCTGTATAAGAGTGTAAAAAGTATGAGGAAAAAAAGTAGTATATGATTCAAATGGGAAAAACAATTTAAAAAAATATAGAATATGACAAAAGGGGTTAGGGTAAAATTTTAAAAAGTTAAAAACTTGTTCATTTCTTCTCAATACAGAGAAAATGAATCTTTGTGGAACCCACTATAATTTTCTATCTTCTATCATTGTTTATAGGTACCAAATAATAGAAAAAAATTTCAAAATAAGTGTTTTTTTTTCTTCTTTATGACACTTTTATCTTATGTTCGCTTATTCTAAATGTAGTGTAACAGTTGATCTGCTGCTAACTATTATTTGAAAATTGTTTAAAAACTTCAATGAAAGCAAATGTTGTTTGATAAAAGTAGAAATCAACGATGATTCTTACTAGATGAAAACAATGGAAAAAGAATAGTTTCTTAAAATAAACTTGTTGAACTTTATATTAATGAAATAATTGTCTTAAAAGTTTAGATGATTTTTAAGTATTAATGCATAATGAATATATATTTTATTGATCCACCAAAACACATACCTAAAAACAAAGGGATCCATCATTGAATTTGAAAACCATTCTTCACCCTAAATTTTATATCTAAAGAATAGTAAAAAAAAGAAAAAGAAGAGTGTAGATTCTCACACTATCCACTTTCATCTCCCTCGCCTGATGCTTCCTGCCCATATTTGCATTTCACTTACATCAAAACATCACATTTTTTAGTAATAAAAAATTCACATTTCAGTGTTTCACTATTAATTAAGTAATGGTTAATTTTTGGTGTTTGTGGACAAATCAAATTGATTCAGGATAACTGATGTTTCTGTTTATAATTGAAAAATTCTAATACCCCAAATCACCGCCTCTAATATTTTTTTTTTACCGGAACCTAAACCTTACCAACATATAACGAAATATTGGTTTTTTTGTAAAAAAAAAAAAAATTAATTACAATTTTAATCTTCTATTATTACAATTCATCAAATTGATATTTTTATTTTAGAAATCAACAATTTTAGTCTTCTTTTAAATATTTGAATTAAAATGACAATTTTAATCTTCTTTTAGATTTTTGAATTAAATAACAATTTAGCATACTATTAATAATATAATATTTAATTGTATGATATATAATTGTATTAATTATTTATCTAAATGTATTAATTATTTATATATCATTAATTATAATTTTTATGGTATTTTATTATAATTTTAGAGATGTTAATCATTTTATGTATATTACGTTATTTAAAACATTCTATGTTATCATTTCTCAACTATGTTATCATTTCTCAACGATCAAATTTTAAAATAAAAAGATAAATTTCGTGAATCAATAAAAATAAAAAATTTAAACTATAATTAAAAAAAAAAACTTTATTTTCATTTTTTTCTTCTGATATTGCCTTCCCCATACAAACGCGAACAACAAAAAGCCTACGAAATGGCTGGATCTCGTTATCGCGGCCCAAACTAAGTCATTTTTTTAAAATATCAATAAAACATGAATATTGTTTGAGTGGCCAGTGTAAAATAAGTTTACATTTAATCCAATAAAATGTCATTATATCTTCATATCACATGATTAATTTCAAAATAACTATAACAAAGTGAAATGATGTGTCAAAATAGTGATTTCTCATTGAATTTGATTATGTGAGTGTAAAACAATTTTAAAACTCTTTAATTCCATGTTTTTTATCTATCATAACATTTACTATTTATTACTCTCTTCTTTCAATTCTATTAATTTCTCTTTTTATCAAACCATTAATGAGGGATAATTTTGTAAAATAACTAATAGTTTTTCTGTCCTATATAAACTACATTTTTTTAATTTGTGTAACATTGAGTAATGGCTAAAGTAACAAATGAGCTACCTGATTGGGAGCATCTATTATACCTGATAGAGTTTAGGCTAGGTTTCTGCATGAGAGGGTGGAGTTAGGATTATTCTTTGAATCCAAGACATGTAGTACTTAATATTGAAGGGGTTTGCAGATGGCAACAGAGAAAGGACAAAGCAGCACAACAAGGTGCCCCCATGGATCTTGACAAATAGCCATTGAATTGAAAAGCTCACTACAAATGAAAGAATGAAGAGAATACAAAAATAGCAATTAAAGAAAAAAAAGAATTATTTATCTATATTAACATATATGTTCGATAATAAAGAGTTTAGCATCATTCCTTTACATCACATATATACACAAACACATACACACACACACTTACATACAATTAGGAGAATGAGAAAATCCTTTGTACCACAGGGATGCAATTCATACCCTCCATAAAGACATTAGCCTATGTACATTTTGAGATTGCCCTCTTATGCTTTTCTAAAATATCGATACAATTCAGATATATACACAGATTACAATACGGCCCTAACCAACTACTCGGGTCGAAAGCTTACCAAATTTGGGAGGTATATTGATCTAAATTTCTTTATGTCATTTGCTGTCACCTTACAGGACTCCAATGTCAGAGATCTCAAGTTCTTCAGTGTTTTCAAATGCTGCAGTCCAGCTGTGGTGATGCGAGAATTTGAAAGATTTAAAGAAATCAACCCAGTGAGCCCTGAAATTGTGACCATAAACATGTGAGCGCAAACATATATAGCTAATTTACTAATTACAATGAGTTTTGCAACTCTACTTAAGGCAAAAATCCAAACCTTTCATTTTTTATTATGAAAAGTACTAATAAATTGTTTTAAATAAAAATATATTCTGAAGAAACTACACTTTAACAAGTCAAAAAAAGAGGACTTGGAAAACACAGGTAGAAAGCATATATATAGTTCACTCGGATTTTATGACAAAAAAAATGATAATTAGCAAGTTGGAGAAACACAAGACTACAGTATGCGTACTTTGTTTTAAATAGAGTGGAATTCAGATGCCTTTTGGTAAAATTTCAAATTGGGCAGTTGGAACAAAACCAAAAACTTCACATCCCAACTGCAGGAATTTGAACATCATCATACATTTTCTGACTAGAAGCACCTTGAACAACCAACTAATTGTTACATTTAGGACTTTCACAAGCAGACACCCTTAAAAGAAAAGCATTAATTCAAGTCTAATCAATGATCCAAACCCTAAAACTTCATTTTCATATTCTCACGTGGCTATTTAGGTTTTCAACGTGATCAAGAGATGAACGAAGCAAACAAAATCAATCAAGTGTTTGTCAATCAAAAATAGAGACCCACAAAATTACCTGCAATTAACTCCAGTGTTTTGTCCGTAAGGTGGCTGTTTTGAGATAAATTTAAGCACATTAGCGAAGAAAGCTCTTTGATATTTTTCACACCAGCATCAGTCAATCCACCACTGCATATTTCCAAGGACCTCAGGTTCTTGAATTCTGTTTCACAATAAACAGTTAGCATAAAAGTGATTTCAAATTACAAGTGATGTTGGTTCAATCAAAGAACCAGCATGTTATAATTACATTTCAGATAAAATCAAGCTCATGCGTGATGAAAAAAGTCACAAGCAACATGTTTCAGATTTTATTTTTAAGCCAAAAACACATTTATATTGATCTAATCTATTTTTCAATTTATAAAGCACTTATGCACCTCTAAAAATTGTTTAACATGTTTCAGATTTTTATATAAAGAGAAGTAAAAATCCAACAGACATAATAGAACCACATTGCCGGAAAAATGTAGGCACTATATCCACAAATAATCACTTTGTAGTAAGCAAATACTTTAATGCCATGTTGCATACTTTTCAAATAATTTGTCCCAACATCTGTGATCCGAGCACCAAACAAATCCAGGTCAGTGAGTCCAGTCAAACCTGCATCAGCAAATTCAAAATGATGCATACTGTAAACATTAAGCTTAATCCTAGAAAACCAGAGACCCGGAATACTTAAAGCTTAAGAAAATTAATCAAATATATGTTAGGAAAAGAAAAGATATGCTAATTTCAAGGAAAGACTAGCTAGAATTAATGATAATATACTTTTTAAAATCTTAGGTGGCTTGGTATGTCTAAAGAAAATCAAGAAGCACCAATAAAGAGGCTAGTCAAGAGGGTAAATCGAGTGGAGGATAGTCCAATGATTAGATGTAAAGAGAGGGTAACAAAAACAATAGAAGCATGTTTATTCAAGGTATGCAAAAATATTCCCTGGAAAAGTGTGCTTGGGAATTTAAAATTCTCATATCTGATAAAAATATTAAAAATATATTCCTAAGTATCATGGATTCCCAAGAATATACTTCCCTCATGCTATTTCTTTTTCATTCCTTTCATAAATGGTGGGAATCTAACATTTCCATCGAAACAAAAATTATTTTAAAACTCAACCAACTATAACTTCCCACTTTCACTTCATTTTACCACATTGTTTTTCTATTTTTGAATCTTTTATTTATTTATTTTTGAACTAAATAAATTTAAAAATATTCTTGAGAATATTATGTTCTAACCAAACATACTTACACATTGTACCTACGAATAAAATTCCTGATAATAGTATTCCCGCGAACATCATTCTTGGAAATATTATTTTATACCTTGAAACAAGTACCCCCTTGGTCAAACCATCAAGAAAATGTGGATTTAAGTAGTCATCCACTATATGTGATCATGGGCTACAGCTCATGTAGAAAAACAAAAATAAACAAACCATTCTTTGAATTGTAAATATTTCATAGGAACACATACTTGTAAGGGTTGCCAGTCCAGCATCAGTAATTTGGTAAGCATCCAAATTAAGTGACTTCAGAGATGAGATTCCACACAATTTCCTTAAACCACTATCACTAACAGCAGTGAAAGACAGATTTATTTTCTCCAGACTAGACAATCCTACAAGAAATAGAATAAAAAGAATAATCAAAGAAAAACTAGAGTTGATCGCAAAGATAGTCGCGGAATTCTATGTCACTATCTCATGCTAATATTAGTCCATTGTAGTATGAATCACCTAACATCTACAACTCAAACAATGTCTCATCTCTTCCTGACAAGTTCTATTCATTACTCAAGAATCAACCATTGAAAGAGATTAGTTTATGATAACCATCAGCAATTTCCCATTAAAAAGTAACAAGGGATAAAGCTATATTCAAGTGAAAAAGATGCAACCAAAATCACAGGAGAGAGAGAGAGAGAGATCAATGCGAAATGGTGAGACACCATAGGAAAATTGACCAGACATAATTTTAGCACGTGAAAGTATATCATCTCATAATGGCTGAGATAACCAAACCCACTCCACATTGGAAGTCCAACCAGAAGTTTCTCTTTCGAAGCACACAAACTTTGTAAATAATAATTAAGTGTAACATCTAACCAGATAAATGCTCTAGTCCATTGTTTCCAACTTCTGTATCAGACAATTCCAAGCAGATCAAATGCTTATGACCTAAAAGCACAGTGAATAAAATGTGAGTCACACTTGCACTGAAGATAAAAATGTGCATTTATAATGACAACAAATAATATGCAACATAATCGTTCTTTAAATTAATCACTTGCAACCAATTATGGCAACTGCCAAGTAGATATTTATTTATGTCTTTAAGTCTATCCATCCAAACATCACACAATCTCCACCTAATCTCTCTTCAATTTCTCTTCTCGTCATCCAAACAAAGCGTACAAGAAAAGGACGAGTTTGAGAATTTAAGCATATACCTGCCAAGTTCACCAATCCTTCATCACCAATCTTACATGAATCAAGGTTCAAGCTCTCCAACTTCGTCAACCCTACATAAAAATATACACAAGTTTGTTAGATACAATCACCCTCTTTCAAATATAATACCTATCTGTATTAAGAGAAAGAGAGAATTGGGTCAACAATATTTTAAATCACCTTTCAAATGAGCTAAACATGTATCTCCGATGTCATTAAATCCCAAGTTTAACACTTTCAAATTCTCCAGTCCTATAAAAAAAACATACGTGATGTTACCAATGACATTCCCCCAATACTTGTCATGGAGTCAAAAAGTAACAGCTTAGAACCCAATAACCACCCTGTAAAATATAGAATTATATCCTAAAAGAATGAGCTGTAGAATTGTTAACAACTTACTTGAAAACTTTTCACATCCGTTGTCAGAAAGATTGCATCTATTAAGATTCAAGTTTGACAGTGCAGGAAGCTCTGGCAGGAAACATAACAATACTAAATGAAAAATTCAACAGGTATTTCATCCTCATTAAGTTATTGTATACTAGAAAGCCATGATGAAGTAACACTTTGTAAATCCAGTGAACGAAGATCACTCATAATAATATTAATTAACTAATAGCAGTGGTTTCAAAATAATATAATGCATAGCATTAGAAACTCAATGCTACTATGAGTGACAAGGTGGATTGGGGGAACCGGGGAAGGAACATAAAGGCTGGAGAGATAAGGGGTTGCGGGTTCAACTCCCCCCACTAACATTTCAAACAACTAAAAAAGAAACTCAATGCTGCTAAAAAAGCAAAAAGGTGCATACTGTATGGACATTATTAGAAACAAAAAATTGGTTCTTTTTGTAAAAGCATTAAGGTTTGGACTCGCTACTCACTCACCCAAGAAAATAATTTAAATAAATAATAAACAAATCCAGATAAATCTTTCTATTAATAGAAGCACATTCCCCCCACCACCCCATCATGTTTTTCTTACGTAAGTTTCACGAGTAGTGGATTGCTCAAATCAGAATCTGCTTGGAGTGATATATCAAGACATCCTATTAAAAATTGTTTCAGCTTCAATCTTTAAGTACTTTGATAGGAGTAGGACACCTAGGTATATCCTAGAAGGAAGTGAGGCCATGGGGGAGAGAATGGAAGTTAGTTAGTGACATGGAGCTAGATTCTAGGAGAGTTTGTTAGAGAAAGATAATATATTGTGAGTTTGTGAGTAGAGAGTGAGGAAGGGCCGTGGAGAATTATCATTTGAATTGTTAGGAGAGATTTCTCTCTGGTTAAGAGTTCTTGAACTCTGACTTATCCTTTCTTAAGCATTTTCCACCATTGTAAGAGCTCTTGAGCTCATCTTTACCATTCAATAAAATACAGTTTCATTACCTTGATTTTACAGGTTCCATCACACTCGAGTCAAAAAAGAAAAGAAAACAAAAAAAGCAAGCTTAAAGCACTTACGGGACAATAAGGCGATAACCAAAGTTATATCCTAACAAGAATTTAGTGCTATTATGCCTAAATATAAGCATAACAAAATTATCAGAATAAGCTTAAAATTCTATGAACGAATTCAACCTGCAAGAGAATCCAAGCATGCAGATGTTACAAGGCACCCTTCCAAATTTAACAGGGAAAGCTTCTGTAATCCTGGAATGAACCAAAACAACATTGAGAACGGAAGATAGAAAGAAAACTGTGAAACTGTGAAACAATGAAACTTGAAATTTCCTTAAACATGTAGGCGAACCAAAGCAATCCTACATTGGTACTAGGATGTACTGTACAAGTATAACTCTGCTAACAAACTTAGCAATATCAACGTTTTAAAGGATAATTGGCAAATAATTACATCATCAAAGAAATATATTCTTTAATAATGGATTTTTCAAAAATGCATTTTGGCTTTTACACAATTACAGCCAACACATTTAAAAATTGAGGCACAATTAAGATCGAATATCTAACTGAAACGTCTAAAAAAAGAACTAAATGGATCTTCAAAATCAAACATCTGTTCTTTAAAATTTTAAGTGATAATTGCAGACAGCAATATATATTCTTGAAAAACTTTTTAGATAATTCAGTTGAAGAAAATCTTGTTATACAGAAATGTGGTTACCAGCACAAACATCAATCACCCCTTGCATATTAATACACACACACACAAATATTTTGAAGATGATGAAAATTCAGGGTTGAACCTATCTGTTTCAAGCTTCACGGTCGAAGAGAAAAAAAATCATAAACAAGCATTATTACAGAGAAATAAAAACTTATGAACACAAAGACCTGTAAGAGTTCTAGGTGTAAGATAATCATATAATCCCTATTGCAAAGAAAAGCCACAATAAAAGGTAAGGCACAATACCTCTTAGAAAGCTGATTCCAAAATCGGTGACTTTACTACAAGAAATCTCTAGACTTGTCATGCATGCAAGTTCTGGAAGCAAATTGAATCAAATAATTGTATTGTTAATTATTGAACCATGTGTGTAATAAGATGGCAATGATGTCTTTTATAAACACAAAGGCACACGGACAAGTATATGGTTGTACACAGTTGTTGCAATCTATTATTTCTAGAGAAATAAAACATTTCATAGATTTTCACTCAAGGCAGTTCAACTTGGGTGGAATATGTGTAGGTTCTTAAAAAGAACCCAATAACCTAAATAGGAATTACTACTTCTGTCCCTAATTATAGGACCGTATTGACTAAATTGCGAGAATTAAGAAAATTAGTAGTAGTATTAAATTTGTCAAGAATTAGTATCGTTTTCCAGATTTATCCTTTAGGAGAAATAATTTATCTTCCAATTATAGTATGTATTACTAGTTGCATAAAAAAGATGTACAATAATTAAGGCAATTCACAACTTGAAGGAAGTCCGATAAAAAAGGACAAAAAAATTATCAAGAGGATCCTATATTTAGAGATGAAGGAAGTATTCCATAGTGGAAAATACATTAACAGCACAGAAGAAAGTCTCGACAACAGAACTTTGGTAAAATTTTGAGCTATTGTGATCAAAAGGGTGCAAGATGCATCAAACCTGATAGAGGCTTCATATCCGAATCTGTTATGCAATTACACCACTTCATATTGAGAGATTCCAACTTAGTTAAACCTGACAAATATGGACAAAATAATTTGATTGAAGTTAAGAAGAAACCATTTTGGTTTGCTATCCATGCGACACTAGCAGAAATACTGTAATAGAATTTCTTCATCATTATGTTATTGTTAGGAACCCAAGAATTGAATTCCTAAGAAAGATCCCTTTTATTAAGAAATAGGAGAGAAATATCTCCTCCAAGGGTTTCCCCTTCACAATAGGGAACATTCTCTATTCAACAATTGATTACAATATTCCGTGATATCAAATCCAACTACCTAACTCCCTATTTATACACAATATGTCATTAGGTCTAACGACCGCATAACCAACTAATTAATTATTAGTAACTAACTTGTACTAACTAACTCTTAAATACTCTAATATCCATTACTCAATATCCTAACAGTTATCCTCATGAGTTCAAGATCATAGACAGGTGCAAACGTTATACTACGATAGTAAAACTTTACTTTTCACACAAAGTTACACATAAGCAAATCTTTTGAATGTTGTATAATAACTGGAGTAGTTGAAGTTCACCAAAGAGCATTGGTTAATAAATCTTTACTCTTCACACAAAGGTACACTTTTATAACCAACCTTGAAGATGAACAATGCCTCCATGAATCCCAGGACATCTCTCCAAATCCAACTTGACCAAGTTAACAAGACCAGAAAAGGCACTCATTCCTTGAGAAGATAATGAATCATTTCTTCTAAAACTCAAATTTGTCAAGTTTGACAGACCTGGAACATTCGTTACAGATGTTGTAAACCATCATTAAAAACAACCTATGGACAAAGCTTCTAGACATAAGTAACATCACATGAGCCTGATGAGGAAAATTTAATATTATGTAACAAAAAGTGTTGGCAGAGAAGTAAGCAGAAATAAATGACGTATTATTCATGGAATGCGCAAAACCCATTTCAACCTCACTATGCAGATTTCATTGTGTTAAACTGGATTAATAGATGGATAGATTTTCTAAAATGACCTTCTTGATGGTGGGAAAATAATCATGTCAACTTCACTATGCTAGATTAGTTTTTAAATGTGAAAATAAGACAATATGACTCATTTCCACACCAATGAATGGGCACAGTTTACCCAAGGAACACTGCTAAAAAAATTATAATTTAATATTTTTATATTTTTAGATAAATAAAATATACAACAAAGATGCCGAGTGATCAACACCCAAGTGCATATATAAGAAATAAATGAATGTTTTTCCATAACAAGGACACAAATACAGGAAAAGAAAGAGTACCACTGATACACTCCACTCCATGATCTGAAATTTGGTCACAGTAATTTAGATTTAAGGAAATGAGACTTTGACAATCTTTAAGGTAAGTCAATCCAAAATCAGTGACATCAGACCCAGAAAGATCTACCGAAAGTAAAGATGAACCCTGAGATGAGATGACATCCATCCAAGAATCATCAACACCAGCATATTCTCCCAAGTATAGATCCTGACAAATAACTGATAAGAACTAACCAGAAGATCAAGGATACATGATGACCCAGGTTCATAATTGATCTAATATGATTTACCTGGAGAGCACAATCTCGAAAGGTTTCAAGAGAACCTCTAGTAAGACGTTGAGAGTAGACCAAATTATTAAAAATCTGCTGACTTATATCCCGTGGCAGCATAGAAAATGTGTTATGTCTATCAAGATCCTGTTGAAAAAGATTGCAGTGTGACTTAGATCAAAATATAAAGAGTCTAGACAAAGGAAACTTATTGTAAAAAACTATACCTCACTTATTTTGTGGATGCACAAGTCCAACAGTGATGGACATTCTCCTTTTTGTATGCGTAAATCCATGGATGAATAAGAAAATGATGATGTCCACCATTTCAAACTCCCACATTTGCAAAATTTCCTTGAAAATCCTCTACAAAGACCATCTTCATTATTCCGCTCTTGCTTCTTGGAACACGCTCCACCCATCGAGGAAATTTCTCGTAATCAAAATATGTCATTAAATAGCACCAGAACACTAGTGTCATCCATTCAATAACAAAAAATGAATATATGAAACCAACGTCACCCTGTCAAAGAAAAAGAGTACATGTTATTGGCCAAATTGATCATTCAGGAAATTACATCTCTTGAAACAATTCAAAAGTTCTATTTGCATAGCCATCTATTAAGGTTCTATTTGAATTGTCTTATTTGAGCTTATCTATCAACATTAACATTTGTAAAACTGTTTGAAAAAGCTTATGGAAACAACTTATAACATACGGTCATATCCACAAGTTGTTTTCAGCTTATTTTCATAAACTTTTCAGGATAGCTTATAAAAACTGTTTATAGCTTATAAAAGCAGTTTGACTATATTTTATCTTTTTTTATAAAAATAGCTTATACATAAACACTATATGATAAGTGCTTACATTATAAGCGCTTAATTAAGCTATTTATCCAAACATGGTGTAAGAGGACACTTAGAAGAGCTTATTTAGACTCATCACATGACATAATCACTTATATCAGCAAGTTTGCTCAACACCGAAAAACCAATCCAAATATTAAAACTGTGAAATTAGCTTGAAAAGTCGAAAATATCACAAACCGCACCATAATCAACACTTACCATCTTTTGCCTTATCGAAGAAGCAAGATTCCACAGCACATATTTATAGAAAAACATATATAACTACCAGCGCATAAAACCAAACGATGCCATCACACAAGCCTTAAAAGTAAAACACATCATATAAAAAACAGAAAACTACTCACCATTCGCCAATAAAAGCAAATTCATATCCAAAATCAAATTAAAAACAAAAAAAAACTGATTCGTCCTCATAAAATTATACAAAGTCAGAAGTAAAAAAACTAAATAACTGAACTAAATAAAAAAAAATAAAAAAAAACACAATCGAACCGCAGAGACTAAAAAATCAACAAATTACTTTCATCAAACAAGAATTAAAGAGGAAAATGAAAGGAAAACAAAAATGCACAATCTAAAGACGATTATCTTGAAGTAACCGTAACCTTGACATGATCGGTGAAGGAGAAGATGAAGAAACGAAGCGATGATCACCGAATGGCTCTTGTTAGAAGCGAAGGTAGAAAGAAACTGAAAACATGAAAGTGAGTGAAAGAAGAAAAAAAAAAATAAGTGTAGCGTGAAGTGTTGTGATGTGGGGTTGTTGAGAGAGAAACCGCGAATGTGATGACGTGGCTTGTATCCGGCCCTATATCGGAACCAACTATCGGATGACACGTGGCTAATTTGATAAGAAAAGAATTTGGTAGGATAGTGGGGCCCGTATTGGGTACCTTGCTCATTTTGTGCAAGTAATGATGCAATCCTTGCTTGCCCGTGCTGTTCATAGTATATACAATTTCATTACTTAATTGCTTCGTGACTTATATGTTTGCATTTTTTTTTTATGAATTATCAATAAACAATCATGACATCACTTCGATGATCTATCAAGATTACTATATTCTCTTTCTCAAATGCAACTCAAATATAGTATTTTATTTCTCTTAAATACAATTCAGTTCTCTCTTAAATATAATTCAGTTAATAACTGCAAAAATATTATTGATATATAAAAATAAGAGTTTGAATTAAGAATTCTTTTATTTTTCTATATTTAAAGTGTATAAGTTTATAAGTCATTTGATAAAAAAGAAAAGATATTTCTACATTCTATTATGGTTTCTAAAAGAATTTCACTTGTACCTACCTTTAATATTTTCCATTCACTAAATAGAAAATTTCCAATTTGAATATGAAAGAAGTGATTTCTTCTTTCACATTTTTCAAATACATGTTTAAATTTATCAATTTGAACATATATAATATACATCTGAGTTGTTTAATCTAAATAAAAATTGAAGGTTTTTGAGAAAACATCCATAGATAAAATAAACTTCATTTGAAATTAACAATATTTAAAAATATGCATACTAGCAATGCATTTATTAAGACACATTTTTCAATTTATAATAAAATCTCTTTATAAACTCTCTAATCTAGCAAAGAATATAACAAGATTCCATTTTTTAAGGACGCATGTCAACAATGGGAAGTTGAAAGTTGTGTACTATTCACTTGAATTGCAAGTTACTGATGCACTTACCAAGCCAACTCTAAAACATATAGATTTGAGAAGCTCAGCCCACTATTAAGGATTGTATCTTTGAATGATGAATTAAAGAAGGAATTTTGAAGTTAATTCAAACTGAGTTAGTATTATAGTTAGAGGAGATAAGTTAGTTGGTAACCAACTTGTGTAAAGCTCTATAAAAGTGCTGTGTAACTTCAATACAGATAGTAAAAAAATATTATTGAGCAATAGCCTTTACCTTCCTTTTCTCTAATGTTTGAATGATGAATCAAGAAAGTGTTTTTAAGAGATGAATAAAGGTAGAGTCATTTTGTATATGCGTATAATTAATTTCACTAACACCTTATATTTTCTTTTTCATTTAAAAGTTTATAAAGGTCAGTTTTATGTTGTCAAAAAAAAAGTCGGTTTGATCATTGGACAATATAAATTTAAATAATGAAATCAACTTCTTGATAAAATTTTATTTTCTGATAAATATAAAATATATACAGAGCTACTCCGAGTTACACATCCCCGTCTGAACTTTGAAGAATACTCTTATCTACCAGTTCTAGCATCAAACATGAACTTGCTTATAAACAGTTAACAAAGATGCATGAATTATTAGATGATTAAGGGTAATGTTCATAAATATGATATTAGATTTTCAGCCCCGAGTGGATGGCAACCACCCCACCAACTAGGTTTTCATACTCCACTTTTTGAAACCCTGCGTCGGCAATCATCGATGCAAATTTTTCCTGCAATCCATCAATTACAATACATGAGTCCAGAAAAAGATTACTCACAATGGTTTTCTTGACACTCATTAAAGAAGTTTCTACACAATCCTTATGATGTCAGGCAAACAGGTATACATAAGCAAATTTCCCAAAATTTAAACAAACTCCACATAATACAGTACAAAATAGAATACACTGCTGAATAAAAAAGCAATAATTTTGTGACTAGTGTTTACATGTTCAATATTTTACTTAGATTTGTAATTGACACTCTAAAGTGGGCCTAGAATGAGTATATGTTATCTCAACATTTTGTGGTCGATTATAACTTTCATCAAAATAATACAACAACAGATTCTCCAACCAAACATCCACCCTAGCATTCTTCCTCGTTAGGTGGAATGTGTAAGACTAACGGGAGATTAGCAACACTGATAAACAAAGCCTTAATATGCTTAAATCATGAATAACATAAAGAGGGTGGCAATGAACCGTGAGAAATTGATAACCATTTCTAGAAGCATCTATAAACCCATTCACGAATGGAAGGTCTGTCTACCCATTTCTTTCAAACTACAATGAAGTAAAAAATACAGACAGCTATCAATAGATGGAAGAATGATAACCTGAGGGGGAAAACGCCGGATACTCTCAACTAAGTACTGATAAGACTCCCGGTCACCAGCAACCAGCTCTCCTACGCGTGGAATAACTGAGAAAGAATATAAGTCATACCTGCAAGAGAAGAAGAGTAATATTAAGAGTTATATTCATTCAAGTATGAAAGGACTAAGGACTATGGCCCTGCAGTGTACAGTTTATGTAGTTCATGAGTAAGCTTGGTCGTTGAGGAATTCCTCTACAGTTACCCTCCCCCAAGACTCATTATCTATTTTTCCTCTTAACATATTATTCTTTTGGCCAAAAATTTGAAGTATGAAAGTAAAAAAGGAGATGAAAAAAGTTCCATGTAAACTTGAAGTATGTTTATGTACAAACACCATCCAATACACATCATTCTTGCAAAATAGAGCAAATGATACTCACAATTCTTTAAATATAGGAAGACTAACATGGCTTAGTTCAAGGCAAAGGAACCTGCCTCCAGGTTTCAATACCCTGTTAAAAAAATGATAAAAATATCAGTAAATTCAGCACAAAATAAATTGATTGCCATTAGCTGCTAAGTTGTACAAGTTACAGCAATTGCATAAAAATGTGCAAACCAACCTATGAGCTTCACTAAGAACTTTCTCAATGTGTGTAACATTCCTTATCCCAAATGCAATAGTGTAACCATCCATTGAATCATTTTGGAAACTCAAGCTTTCAGCATTTCCCTCCACCCATACGAGGGAACCATCATCTCCATAACCTATTATCACAATAAGCAGAAAAACATTTACTCCTAACAAATGAAGATAAATTAAACCAAAATCCTTCATGGAAGCTTGAAGTAATTGATGGCATTCTAAGGCATTCTCATTTACCCTTCTCCGTGGCCCGCTTTTTGCCAACATTCAACATGTTTGGGTTAATGTCACATACATATATCTGAGTTTCTGCCTCTAAACCATCTTGAGACCTATTTTGAATCCCTCTCTGCTTAACTTTGTTTATGTTGTCCAAGATTCTAAAAGCAACATCCCCTGTAAAATCAAGAAATTTAAGTTCGATAGGAAAACCCTAAAAAATATCAATTATATGCAACAGTAGCATTATCACTTAAATTCTCTCCATATTAACACTATCAGCGAACAGAAAAAAGCTTTTATGTTACACAAAACTACAGTTAGTCAGTTACACCCTATGAAAGGGACCACAGAACAGCTAACAATGGTCAAGAGACTGTCACAAATCACAATGGTACCAACCGTCGTTGGACCTCCCCAAGGTGGGAATTTTACAGCACCATATTTTACTTTTAACTATATCCCTCTGAGCAGTCCATAATTCAGTATAGCTTCTTTCGGGCAAACTCTACATTTTTTTCCTGACTGCACCAATTTATTTCAAATTTCATTCTTTTGAAGCTTATACACAGAAAGTATATCCCCCATCTCATATATTATCTGTCACTCTTAGAATATTGACTCGTCTCAAATTATTTGTCACTCTAAATAAATTATTTTCTATTAATAACCTTATTTAATGGTATCTCAAGCTATCATACATCAATGTGCTTCTATCTTTCTACCTAACTACTCCTACAATAATTTCAATCACTCCACTCATGCAATGTTTTATATTCTTTAGAAACTGTAGGGTTTAAAGATGAGTGTAAAGGATGCAGACCTGTGCCACCAGCCACATCAAGATGCTTCATTCCAAGAAAAGGATTCAGCATAGAAACTAGCCTGAGAATTTGAGCAGAAATTACAAATTCATGTCAAATCCTATAGAAAAAGCTCACACATACACCAGACACAACACTTACACGTAGAAATCGGCAATAATTTAAAAAATGGAAGTCATTGAATGAAAATAACATGTGGCAAATGTCGTGTCAGTGTCCAACATTGACGTGTGTCAAAGACACTGACAATTGACACGTGTGATGTGTCAGATACCAGACAGACACCCCCTTAAATGGTAAGTGTTTGTGCTACATTTTCAAATCCAATCAATTAAAACAGAAAATAAAAAATAAATATATAAATTAGGGGTATTATTATACAATTGATAAGCTAATGCAACCTTTCCTTCCACAGTCTATGCAACCCAGCACTCATTAGATCATTCATGGTGTCATAATTTGCAGCAACACTCGTAAAGACATCACCGACCAAGCGTGCTTTTTCTTCTTCATGTACTTGTTTGAACCCTAATTTTTTCAACAATATGAATGAAATGAATTTAACAATGCTCTCAATAGGTCAATGTCATTTATTTTAGAGAAAAAGGACTGTGCACTCCACAATGACGGTGTAAACCAATTTTACACTTCAGGTTATTATGAGTCATTAATTGAACAGTTATACCACACAATTATAACTTTCATCAATCAATAATCAAATAATCAATGGGTTCATGTATAACTATTTACACCGACAATGCATAACCATTAAACCCTTTGTTTTAACTAAAAATGAAAATTTGAATGCAACGAACCGAAACTGGTGGCATGAGAATGTAGTGGCCTGGAAGTGGAAGATAACGCCGGCAATAATTTACTGCCCAACCTTTTAGTAACTGTTCTTAAAGCCATGAATTTGATTGTTCAAACCTAAATATCAAAGATAAGTTGAAACCTAACTATTATTCAGAAATAATGGAAAAACATCACTGAAATCACATTAATGTTTGATGAATAAACATACAGGAGGCAAAAATCGCAAAAACGAACAGGAATAGCAAAGGAGGAGGAAATAATCATACCGTATGATGAGGACGAAGGAAAGGTTATATGACTTTTTATATTTATAAATGAAAAATATTTGTTCCATATTTTTTCAAGCATTAATTATAAATATTTATCCGTATTTTTTTTAATATTTATTAATGACAGTTATTTGAACGTCTTTTTTTTAACATTTGGGCAATGGTTGAAATTGAAGAGATTACTTTCGATGTTTTAATATTGATTTTGAACTAGTATTCTCATTTCTTATATTAATAGTTGGAATACCAGATGGAGTATATAGTTGGAGAAATAATAAACAGAGCTAATAATAAATAATGGAAACATAGTAAATAAATATAATAACACGTCATCCTTTTAATTATAAGCCTATTTTAAAGAAATTTTGTGGCCCTAAATATAAACCCCTAAGCATTATACTAGATGTGTTTTTCTTTTTTCTCTTCAAACATATCATTTATTAATACTACTAATTTATCTTAAAATTCGAAAAGTTTTAATTGATTATACTAATATACAAATAATATTTTAAGAAGACCTATATACAAAATGATCACATTTAAAAAATATGTGAAAAATAAAGTGGTTAATTGACTTCGATTTGTGTGTAATAATGATGAATTAGGAATGAATTTAAAAGGTTTAGGGGTGAGTTATGACCCCTTCCTCCTATACAAACTTGCTAGTATATTAATAAAATTATATTATTTTTTAAATATCATACCAATAATTTTATATAATAATTATTGATAAAAAATATATCCTCCAATTCAATTGATTTCCGAATTATTCGCAGCATAAAACGTTGAACAAACAAGTGAAATTATGAATATTTTTAATATGTTCTAACTCTTCTAAATGTTACTTACATCCATCCAATTATTAAATATTTCTAGGACCATATAGCTATATTGAACAACTTATTATTAATGTAAACATTATCATCAATCAATTGCAAGGTTTTCTTAACTTTCTTCAACCTTAGTGACTGTTAGACTATCTTTCACTCATTCCACTATCTTTATGGGATCTTCTAAAATTGTTTTACACACATGTTAAGAGACTCAAAATCACTTCAAGTCATTTTTATCATACTAGATCTTCAATCTAATTTGGATCTTAAGTCCTTCTTAACCTTTTTTATATATGAAAATGTACATTCGGTATAATTATGATTAATGATAGTGAGCAGAAGCAAATGACAAATCTCACTGTTGAAGAATATAAAATGGTTGATTACATTGTTGAAGTCCAAGAATCTTAACGTGGACTTGCAGTCAATCAAATTAGAATATTTTTTTCAATTAAGTAATTAAATTACAAATCAATAGTATATCACAATCTTCGTGCTCGACACTTGATATTTACCATGTTATTACTTACAAGATTAAATTAATTCGTTGAAATTCCTATTAAACGTGATTCAAAATTGGTTTGCCTCTCTATGTGTATACCAATCACTTCTTAGTATTTTTGTGTGGGTGTTTGTTTGGTGGGTTCACTTTGTGCAAAGAGTACTCATACTCAAATTATAAGAGACAATGAAGCCATACAATGTTGCATCCAATGGCGGAGCTTGACTAAAAAGCTTGGGGTGGCCGATATAAAAATATAACATATAAATTAAATATATAAATAATATTATATAGTAAAAAATTAAGTTGTAAAAAACACAAAGTGAAGTATCAAATAATTTAACTACATGACTTAAGAATACCTTAAAGTAATGGACATAAAATGCAACAAAACTCAAATACCTTATATGCAACAAAAAAAACTAAACACTTTATATGGGCATAAAATCAAACACCTTATGTGCAACAAAAAATCTCAAACACTTTACATGGACATAAAATCAAACAGCTTATGTGCAACACAAACTCTAAACAAAAATCAGCAGTAACATCAAATTGAAACTCCAAATCAAAGCTCCAAACTCAACACTAACAAAACAAGCTTTAAATTTCATGCTAACTGAACAACATAAGCAAAAAGTAGAATTCCACAAAAATATCGGGTACTGCCATATAAGTTAAATTCTTAGGATAGGTAAAACTCAACAAAATGGAGAACTCGAAACTAACACAGGAGCGACGAACTAAGAAAAACTGAAATCAAAACGAACTAACTAACAGAGGAGCGACATTCGAACTAATAGAATTTCAAATCAAAACTAACTATAAAAAATCAGCACTAAAATAGAAATCCGAACCTTGTTGTTGTGATTCGTGAATCTGATTCTGGAGGAGGGAGAGAGAGAGAGAGGAAGAAAGAGAAAACTGAGAATTAGGTTTAGGTATTGCCGCGGCCTCCCGTCCCTACAAAGCTCCGCCCCTTACCACGTACCACGGCAGTCGTATGAGTTTGATTTCTCAAAATATTTTTAGTTCAAAACATGATCGTCTAAATTGATTTTAGGATAAAACTAATATCGAATAAATTCAGGAAAATTTTTTATAGTATCATTGTTTTAAGTAATCAAATATGAAAACTATCTAACCTGTAAATTCAATTTGATGCATTTTTTATTTATTTATTATATTTTATTTAATGTTATTAATATAATTTATTATTTTTAATTATAATTATATTTATTTGTTAAATTTGAAGAAAAAATAGAAGTAAATTGTTAATAAAATATAATTAAGTAGTTAATTTATCTGCAAAATAGAAATAGTTGTTAAAATAATATAAATTTATCTTCAAGAGTTGTTTATTTTGACACATTTATTCAATTATATTTTTGTTCTTTAATTATTGTATTTTATTTTATTTATAACATTTTATTTTTAAAAATATTTCAATTATTTTTAATTTATTAAATAAATAATTATTCAATTGTTAAAATGAGAAATTTAAAAATTGGACGCAATCCTTCAGTGCACCAAACTTTGTTTTTTTCAATGAAAAATATGATCTTTTGATATATATTTTCCATTTTGGTTACTTAAAGAAAATATATTATAATCAGTTATCCATAAATTCATAGTATAAGTTAAATATAAATTTATTAATGTTTAACTAAATGTACTTAAGTTATTTTTAATTTTCACTTTATTTTTTTAATTTTGTTCATTTTATTATGGTTTTAAGTTAATAACGTTATACAACACATCAAGTTATTTTCTTTTTATTTTATTTGTTTAATTTATAAATGTTAAATAATTTTATCTTTTAATTTATAAATATTATACATTTTGACTTTTTTCAATAGTGTCTAAAATTGTAATTTAAGCGATTAAACTAAAATATTTAATATTTATAAACTAAATGGACAAAAGCATAAGAAAATAATTTTATAAATCAAAGTGTGTAAAGTTTGTAATTTAAAGAAGCAAAATAAAATAAATAAAATTTAAGGGATCAAAATAAAACTTAAAAATAACTTAGAATAATAAATGTGTATTTAACTTTTACCTTTAGATATATTCAAGTAAAAATTAGTTGAAAAATAAATTTAAGTGTCAAAATTATGTTTGTATTCAAAATTTATAAATTTTAGTTTCAAGTTAAATTCAGTTATAGACGCAAAAGCAACTTAGTAGCACCCAATACATGCAAAATTCAATTTTATACTTCTATATTGATTTTGCCTAGTTTAGAAGTGAAACTAAAAATGCTTTTAAAACCTGTTAAGTTTTAAAAAATTTGTAAATAAATTAGCGAAACATTTTTGTTGTCGGAGAGGTGGCGCGTAGTTGATATTTTATATATATCTCATTCAGATTTTAAACAAAAAAAACTAATTTTATGTATTAATTATAAATAGTTGTTTCATATTTATTTATATTTATTAGTGACAAATATTTACCAAGTGCTTTTATATCTATCAATTGAAAATATTTGTTATATTATTTTTTAATATTTATTAATTTATTTATATTGTATTTTTGTATGTATCAATAATAAATATTTTTCTAGTGATTATGTGTATTTACCAATATTTCTCAATACAAATATTTGTCCATATTTTGTATGCATCGTATATAAATATCTATCATTTTTTTTAATTTTTATTTTTTATTTTTTAACAATAAATATTTATTTCATAATTTTTAATATTTATCATTTGTTTTTTTATACTTCATTTATAAATATATATGCTTTATTATTTTAATATTTATCAATGACAAATATTTATTATATTTATAAATAAAAAATATTTATTCTATGTTTTTTCAAGCATTAATATACAAAGAATATTTTAAGAAGACTTACATACAAAATGAGCACATTTAATTCACCAACTAGATTTGTTAATATATGTAAAAAAAATGTAAGAAATGTTTATAAATAGGGGCTAGTGAATAATATACAAGAGAGAAGAAGAAGAAGAAGAAAAAATATGTTAAAAGATAAAGTGGTTAATTGACTTCAATTTCTGTGTAATAATGATGGATTAGGAATGGTTCCGAAAATTTTAAGGGTTGAGTTAGGACCTCTCCTCCTATACAAACTTGCTAATATACTGATAAAATTATATTATTTTATGAATATCATACTAATAATTTTATATAATATTTATTAATAAAAAAATCTATTTCCTAATTCAATTGATTTCTAAATTCGTCGTAGTATAAAAAGTTGAACAAACAAGTGAAATTATGAATATTTTTAATATATTCTAACTCTTCTAAATGTTACTTACATCCATCCAATTGCAAGGTTTTCTTAACTTTCTTCAACCTTAGTAGGAAATGTCCTTCATACTTAACTTTGATTTATTTATAACATGTGACTGTTATCTTTCACTCATTCCACTATCTTTATGGCATCTTTTAAAATTGTTTTCCACCCACGTTAAAAAACTCAAAATCACTTAAAGTCATTTTTATCATACTAGATCTCCAATCTAATCTGGATCTTAAGTCCTTCTTAACTTTTTTTATATATGAAAATATACATTCGGATATAATTATGATTAATGATAGTGAATAAAGGCAAATGACAAATCTCACTATTGAAGAATATAAAATAGTTGATTATATTGTTGAAGTTCGAGAACCCGCAATCAATCAAATTAAAACATCTTTTTCAATTAAGTAATTAAATTACAACTCAATCAATAGTATCTCAGAATCTTAATGCTCGACACTTGATATTTACGGTATTATTATTTACAACATTAAATTAATTTGTTAAAATCCTTCAAAACTGGGTTGCTTCTCTATGTATATCAATCACTTAGTATTTTTGTGTGGGTGTTTGTTTGGTGGGTTCACTTTGTGCAAAGAGTACTCATACTCAAATTATAAAGAGTTGTTATATCTTATAGACAATGTTGCATCATTGAGCTAGAGCCACAAAACATGAAAAAAAATGTTTTGCTTAACATTTGGATTGACTGTTCAATTTTTCAATGTATGTTCAATATTTACAACAACTTGTGTTCAACGTTGCAACAACATGAACACTATAAATCAAAACCACTAAACTATTAGTAAAATCGTTTATTAACAGAGCTATAAATACTAAAGAATGTAGAATGCTCAGAGGAAATGGATACCTATTAAAGTTACTTTGCATAAATTCACACATTAAATGAATCGAGTTAGTCCGTTGTAATGATAACAAGTTGTAATACATTGGTTCTAATTTGTCGTGCGTTAGTATATAGTCAAACAGGTTGATCTCTTGATCATAAAAAAATCATCAATTTTTTTTTTTTTTTTATAAAAAATGCAAAAAGTAATCTATTATAAAATATTGTATTTAAATAAAAACTATAATTGTAGATAATTTTTATGTAATAATTACTAAGTAAGAAAAAACTAAAATTAAAACGTAAAAAGAAATCTAAGAGCATCTTTGACGCACAAGATAAATATATAAACATGATAGTACATAAAGTTCGATAAATAAAAGATAGTGACAAGATAAACAATATCATATTATGTGTTTGATACACACGTAATAACTAATATAATAATATTTTATTTTTTTCATTTATTTGATACACATCTCATCAATATAATATATATTATATTTAAATAACAAAATTATCATTGTGAACATTACATATTAATTTTTTAAAAAATTAATAATATATTATAAATTAACAAAAAAAATACTAAAAAATTAAATAAGTAATAAAATAATTTTATATTTAAAACTATTCATTGACACTACTAAATTTGTTATTATTTTTTAAATCACGAGTCACCAAATAATTTTATTTTTCTTTAGAATATAAATAAATATATGATATATATATATATATATATTATATTTAAATG
>JBBPBS010000529.1:358677-369094 GCA_037974835.1 Cicer judaicum | reverse complement strand
CAGCCCAATATTAATTTAAAGTTTAACTTTTTTTTTTTTTATCATGTTCCCTCATCAAATTTTGAATTGAAACAAAATATGGTAGTTTATCTTATATTATATTTGAAACAAGGTACTAATTCAATATTCTCTTCTTCCTATGGTCCTGCTCAAAAATAAAATCCTAGGCTCTCTTATTCTCCATCTCCATTTATCTATTAAAAACATATTTTACTAACAGTAGCATGATTAATTACTGACATTTTAAAACTGATGTTGATTTTATTGCGTTCTATAAGATTCTCATTTTTCTATACATACCGACGGATATATACATTTAATGAACAAAAATAGTTTTATTTAGTGAATTTTTAACCTCGAGCTAGTCATCATATGATGCAAAAATACCTACTTCAATTTTAGTACATTGTTGTGATCTTTTTTATTTAATCACTTATTCTACGTAAATGTTAAACATTTATAGCTCTTTATATGTTTATTATATTTTTCTCTTAACTTGATGAGGTTAGTTCATGTTGTCACTTGTGCTTATTATTTTAATCACACGTGCTTGTTTTTTTTTCCTCATAAATTACAAATAATTAAATTGTTAATAACTTTTTGGTTTAATTATTTTTTTGTCAATTTATTTCACTAATTTGCGAAATTAATTAATTTATTTTAAAATTCAATAGTTTTGATCTCTTTCTCGAATTATGATGTGGATGATTAATAATACTTCATAAAATTATAATAAAGCCATCTAAAAAATCAATTTGAACTAATGAATTTTTTTTTTATTTTTCTAATTTAAATAATAACATATAAATAATTAATATATATAAATGATTCTAAATCAATTAAAATACATCGAATCACTTTTTTTTTGTTAAAAAATTGGAGAGGTGGATCAAAACTGTTAGATTTTAAAATAAAAAGACAAATTTTACGAATTGATAAAAATAGAAAGACTAAAACTATAATTAAATATATATTTTTATTATATTGCACGAGTAAACGTCTAGTTTAATTAGTGGTTTGTTTAGCAAGAAAAATAAAATGTAATTAAAATACCATATATTTCATCTGTCGTATTTTCATTGTTCGATTTGAGTTGTGTACGATTCTTAAAAAAATGATTAGTTTTTTTTTAATTTTAATGAGAAAATAAATTTTATTTACTCAAATACCCTTATTAATTGTAATTAGTTGAAAGTTTTATGAGTTAAATTTTAATAAATAAAAGTATATTTATAAAAAAAATTATAAAATAATAAATAATTTGAGTCTGAAAAAAATAACCATGGAAAAAATTAAAATGGGAAAGAGGGAGTATATAAATTGAAATTAGGGTCTCTTTGTTAGTTAACACACCACCACTCCACATTAATATTTTCCTAGTTAATTATCACAGTCTTCTTTGGCAATCATAGTGTCCACCACAAATAGCCCTTATGATGGAATGTTCCCTTGGCTTCATTCACACATGTACAATGGAATTGAAAACGATAGTTTTCTATAAGTGGCCCTTTTGACTATGAAAAAGAAGGGTGCTATTAACTTTTGTCAATTTTCATAAATACTTAATTTGGGCATTATGCTACTTTAGGAATATAAAAAACGTTTCTCAATCTATTTTTTTAAAAAATCATTCATTTAAATTACTAGAGCACATAGTATACAAATACAAATTAAACATCGTGAAAAACAAAAAAAAAATTATAAATAAATTTACAACATCTAAATCAATACTATAAAACGGTACAATACATATAAATAATATGACAAAAATAAAGTGATTGAATTACTCATGTTTTTATATCTATAAAATTGACAACTTAATTATTAATTAAATCAATAATCGATAGAAGTTGATTATATGTTAATCTAAATCAAACGACAATCGCAATAATACAAAAAATCAAACAAATAATATATCAAAATAAAAAATCGAACACTTCAATTTGAGACGACAAAATCAAAAAAAATAAATAAAAAAAAAACAAAAGAAATTTTGATCAGTATAAAAACCACTTATCTAAATTAAAGTAAGAGAAAGAAACATAAATAATTCTAATAAAAAAAAAATACTCAAAACAAGGAATGAATGCAATACGGTGCTCGCTTAATTTAATTAGCAGTGGTTAAAGTTCCTCAAATTAAGTGGTCCAAGAAAATTCGAATAATTAATAATCAGATCTGAAGGTTGTGAAATGTACACGTGGTCGGTGCTTAATTAAATATTTTATTTGTGTGCATATAACCACTTACTATATAGGTGGGATGATTCACATGCAGTTTTCAGAAAAAATACAAGATATTTTATTCTCATTTACTCTTTGTTTTGTTGGCTCAAATTGTCTTGTTTAAATTTAATGAAGCATATATTCTTGGCACCTTATCTTTTCTTGAAAAGATGAAGTGTTGAAGTTACACAGTGAAGTCTAAAAGTCTGAGTGAGTGTGTATAAAACTTTTAGTGTGGATAAGAAATTATGTTCTATCTCATGATGTACCATATTTGGAAATTGCAGTATCTCAAAAAGGTTTCTACTTAACTAGTATAGTATGAAATGATTGGTGGATAACAAAGTTTTCTGGATGAACTAGAGTGGAATTTTTGTCGTTGTCGAAAATAATTAACGTTTTATTTATTTATTTAAAAATAATTATATTGACGAAATATAAAAAGTACTATAGAGTAGCTTCTGGTGGAGTATATCTGTAAACATTGTGATAATTAAGTCAGTGAAAGTTGGAGGGAGTTACATGTATTTTTAGATTATAATCAATTGAGAACCTTACACCTAAAGTACATGACTTTAATATTGAGAATTCTTTGATGAGTTATCCTTAAGAGTGGTTAGACCCTTGCAAGAACTTTAACAGGATTCTCGAATGATTGTGTGATGCTGATCAATTCACAAGGATTTTATCATAAACGTGTGTTTGATTATGAGAAGGTCTATATGGTAGTTATGCAATGACATCTTCTAGATATGTGAGGTAATGGATTAAGGCCCATTTTTTGCTCGAGTCCAATTTCTTTGCAACAATAATGACAAATAATATGTGACGCATACAATTTATCATTCTCTTTGTTAAATTTCTTAAAAGGATTTTGGAATTGCCTTCTAGGTGATCTTTTGAAAGACTATCTAAAGTTTTTTGTTCGGTCTTTCAAGTGACTCATTTTTCTTAGCAAGTTTCATATCTCCATTTGTAACTGGTGCTAATTTGGACTTTAAATCAGAATTTCATTTTTTTTTCAAATCATCACATTTTTTACAAATGACATACAACTACTACACTTTTTAGTCTCATGTATAGGTTTTTTAGGATCTTCATGAGAAGTGCATTAAGGGCTTCTACTAAATCACTTTCTAGTTTTGAAATTTTAGCATTGAAAGACATAATTTTTCTTTGAGATATATTCATTTTAGTAGTTTTTTTTCTTCTTCATGAAGCTCTACAAAAGCATTATACAAATTATCATTATCAGAAAGGTTTGAGTCATAATCGCTTACCTCATGGTTCTTCCTTTTACGAGCCATGAGACATAAGTTGGACACTTCATAAACGATATAGCTTTTCGAACGAGGCTTCATCTTCCTCCTCCCATGCTATATACGCCCTTTGACATTTTCCTTCCATGTTAAGTTTGGATGGTGTCTTGCTTTTCTTCTTTAAATGTGTTGGACAATCACTCTTCATGTGACCAATTTTACCACACTCATAGCAAGTAATGGAGTTTGTGTCTTTTTTACTTGATTGTTTCAATTTGATCAAGTTCTTGTCATTATGTTTCATCCCTTTGAGCTTGATGCAATTATTGTAACACTTTACAAACTTGCTCATATTTTTGTCTCTTGAGCATTCTTCATCATTGTCACCATTATTCAATAGTTTTTCTACAATTACCTTGGGCGATGATGCTTTGAAAGTTATACTTTTCTTATCATTGTCTTTTTCTTTATCCTTATCCTTCTTTTTGAAACTTTCTTCATGTCTTGCCAATTGAACGAGTTGCTCATGTTCCTCTAACTTATCAAACAATGCTATAATTATCATTGTAGTTGAGTTCCTATTCTCTTTAATTGTAGTCAATTTAGGTTGTCATTATCTGGTTAAACACCTCAATTTTTCTCTCCGTTAAATCGTCGTTTGAAATCATCTTACCCAAATCATTCAATTTGTTTACAAGATGTACAAATTTTTTTTGCTTTTTTGTAACGGTTTCACATTGTTTCATGCAAAAAAGCTTAAACTCGTGCGTTAGCGTATTGATTCTTGAAAGATTTATTTTACTAGTTCCTTCATAGAAAACTTCTAAAGTGTCCCACATTGACATTGACTGTGCAATTGTACAATGAGAGATACAATAATATTCATCAATTCCCAAATAGGAGATTAAAATATTTTCTACTTTCCAATCATGTTGCATTTTTTGATATCTAAGATCTCAGGTTTGTCAATAGATTTACTATCTCTTACAATGGTTGGAACAAAAGGTTCAGTGACAACAACTTTCCAAACTTCCATATCATAAGACATGATATGGATTTTGATACAATTTTTTCAATACGCATAATTTTCTCCTTTGAATATATGCACTCTTAGAATTTGTGTAAGATATTAGGATAAGTTCTTGAGGTTTTCACACATCTACTCTATAAAATCAAGGGTCTTGATGTCACTTGTTAGGCCGGGTGGCTACTCGGATCTAGAGGGAGTGAACAAATTTATTTGTACGTATCAGATAAAAATATTTTTAAACTTTTTTCGCAAAATGAAAATTATGCTTATTGGAACTATTGATGAAAGTTATGAGATTGATTGCAAAGCACTAAAATTTAATGACAACAACTCAATGTATTAATTCTTTAATTGAAGATAGACTTCAATTAGACAATTATTAAAGATCAATCAACAACCAACACACAAATTGAATAACACTTTGAATAAAATCTAAACCAAACTTAATAACTACAAATACTAAAAATAAGTACTACAACAATACAAAGATTATGATTAACATCAATAATAAATTATGCATTAGACTAGACTTTTGCTTTTCACCTTATGTCTAAAAGCAAGATAAAAAATCAATTGTCAATATAACCAAAAGTCAATTTTAATCAATGTTCTTGAAAGATTGTTTTTCAACCAATTGTGAATCGATTTTCTACGCACAACTAAATCATAAAATTTATCAACATTTGTGCAATAAATTTTTCACAATGAGCAAAAATCCGTTTTCAAAAATCAATACTTTGCATTTATCAATAATTGCAAAAATAAAAAGGTTAAGAAAAAAAAGAAAAACAATACCATATTCTTTAAGTTGAATATGAATGATGATATTTCAATACAACAAAAAATCCTATGAATCTAAAGCAAATTAGCCTTCAAAATCTTCAATCTTTGTTTATTCTTCAAAAACCCCAAATCTTGATTCACAAGATTTGATCATGATCTTGAATTTGATTTGCTACACTCCAATTGATGAAAGCCTTCCTTTGAGCCTTCAAATCCAATTGAATTTCCTTTAAATTCTTCAATCTAATTAAGCTAGATTTCCTTCAAACTTGATGATCACAAACCTAACTCCTAGAATTTTCTTTCTAAAGGAAAATAATTGAAATTATTTTTCTTCTTTCAATTGCAACCTTGAAATCCATCTACAACACTATGAACACTCAAGAACAAAATAATCCTAATTAGGTTTTCTCACAATCAAACACTCGCACCAAAGAGTTTTCAAAAAGTTTTGTGTGATGAAAATGAAGTATAATTATAAATGTTAGGTTGTGATGAATGTGAATCGTTCGTATTAATTGAACATAAAAAATCACTTTAATATAGTAAAATATGTAAAAACAACAAGGTGATTCATCAACCTAAATTAACAATTCAAAGTTAGATTTTCAATTCAAAATTGTTTTTGACATAGTGATTCAAATCACTATTGAGGGTGGTTTTTGAATGAACCTCTAGAAAATAGATTCTCTATAGCAAATTTGACATTTTTTTAAATGCATGTTTTTAAAAGCTTTTCCAATTACATTAAACTAATCTAATTCTTAAATTTGACCTCAATCAAAATACACTAGAAACTAAACCTATGAGATATACACTCACAAAAGCTTTTGAATTGTTGTATTTTACAGCGCCAAAAATGACATTTTATAGCGCTTATTAAATACAAACGCTGTAAAAGACGCGCTATAAAATGGTATTTTACAGCGCTTTTTCAAAAAATTAAGCGTTGTAGTATCCAGCGCTGTAAAAAAATACAACAACGCTCTTTAAAATAAAAAAGCGATGTAAATCTGTTATAAAAACGCGCTGCTTATTGTCTTAGTTTTACGGCGCTTTTTAAAAAAATCCGATGTAATAGGTGCATTCCTTTATTTCAATTAGATCTTTTTTTGGGATTATATCAACAATCTCCTTCATAAATCGCAATATACTGTATCCACAGTCTATGTTGTTAGTTTGACGAGAGAACTATAAAATAAAACATATAAGTCAATAAATATTTGTGCATTGATGGTTAATTAAATTTTAAAGGCATATATTTCAAACCTTTATTGAAATCCATGTGATTTATTTGATTTTTGCTTCAACAATGTAGCACCCATTTGAGCTCAGAAAACTTGTAAAGCACTATCAAATAAATATGATTATTAGCATTAACAAATACATTATATATATATATATATATATATATAAGAAATAAATGAATACAATACCTGAAGAGTGCGAAGATATACGTAGGGTTCGTAGGGTTACAGTTTCGTTTAAGAAGGAATAGTGAGAATACGCAGAAATACGAACGGTTCGTAGGACAGAGTAGGGTTCGTAATGAGAAGAGTACGTAATAATGTTCGTAGGGATAGTAATAAATATGGAGATGGTTCGCAATGAGAAGGATAATGAAGAGAAGAAGTACATTGAAACGTAGTGAAGTTTATGTAATAAAGAGGAAACAATTTACTGTTATATATAAAATCCTATTACAGCGGTTTCTAAAGAGCGCTGTAAAAGACCTTTTATTTTTTAAAAGCTTATTAGAGCACTTTTTTAAAAAACGCTGTAAAAGACCTCCTTATATTATTTTTTAAAAGCCTATTACAACGCTCTTTAAAAGAGCGCTGTAAAAGACTTCCTTATTTTATTTTTTAAAAGTCTATTACAGCGGTTTTTAAAAGAGCGCTGTAAAAAAACGTTGTAAAAGACCTCCTTATTTTAATTTTTAAAAGTCTATTACAATGTTTTTTTAAAGAGCGCTGTAAAAGACCTCCTTATTTTAGTTTTTAAAAGCCTATTACAACCCTTTTTTAAAAAACGTTGTAAAAGACCTCTTTATTTTATTTTTTAAAAGTCTATTACAACCCTTTTTTAAAGAACGCCGTAAAAGACCTCCTTATTTTAGTTTTTAAAAGTCTATTACAATACTTTTTTAAAGAGCGCTGTAAAAGACCTCCTTATTTTATTTTTTAGAAGCCTATTACAACACTTTTTTAAAGAGCGCTGTAAAATACCTCTTTATTTTATTTTTTGAAAGTCTATTACAGCGCTTTTTTACAGGCCTTTTAAAGCGTTTGTCCAAAAGCGCTGTAAAAGACCTCCTTATTTTTTTTAAAGCCTTTTACAGCGCTTTTTCGAAAAACATTCTAATAGGTCATTTAATTATGTGAAAGTGCAAGTCTTTACAACGTTTGTCAAAAAAGTGCTGTTGTATCTTCCATATATGGCATTAAATAAAACCTATATATAGATTATTTTTACTAAACATATATTTCCTCTAGAATTAAATATAAAATAAAAATATATTTAGTCACATATTATTTTTCTTCGTATTAAAGTCTAGAGATAGTATGATGACTTTTAATATACTTAGATATTCTGAAAATATAATTATTTTTATCTTTAAATTTTGATTTTAATTTAAAGTTGCTATACAGTACAAAATTGATTCTTATTCTAGAAAACTTGCTTTTTAATTTCACTATTTTATTTTGTGGAATTTCATTATTTTATAATCCAACTGATTTTTATATAAATATAAATATATCTAAACAATGCACTCTATTTATAAGTCTAATGTAAGGCAAGTAGTTAGCTTAGAGCATCTCTAATTAGAGTATTTGTAGCCGATATACACCCCAACTTATTAGCTATTTTCATTGGAGGATAGATATAAGAATGTCTAATAAACATTCTCTCTCTTCTATACAACAGTGGATTCCACCATTAAAAAGAATCATAAAGATAGAATATATATTAATGTATTATATTTTTTAATTTTGATAATAATGTAAAGTTATTGATAAAATTTAGGATAGAGAAGTTGTGTAGAAATGCCCCAAAATGTAAACGAGTTGAAATTGTGTGAAGACACTTGTCAAGGGCAAGAAAGAAAACTAAACATGTCAACAAAGGGGTCCCAAAAATGAGAATTAATCAAACCATCCAACAAAGCAATTTGAAAGGAAGAAAGAGTAAAGCAAAGAAAACTAAAAAAAAACAAAGCAAAAATTAAGGAATCCTTGAAATGAGACAACTTTTTTTGTCCTCAATGTCAAAGTGCAATTCCTCACGCAAGCTAAGGGGAAAGAAAATAGGAAGAAAGAGAAAATTTACCCACCACACCATGCCACTAAATTTGTACACACTAATAAAATAATTTGGAATTGGAAGAAGAGAATAAAAGAAAGATAGAATCACACGGCATAAATGAAATATTTTAATATTGTTAAAGTTTTATATAATAAATAAAATAAATTATTATTTTTCCATCATTTAAATATTTTACAAAAAATTCCTTAAAAGTTATTCTACGAATATAAAATTGATGGCAAAAGTGAAGCATGCCATTAATTTTGACATGAGTGATTTTGACCATAATTGTTTTTTCCAATAAAATAGATTCCAACTTAGTAACTTAAGTAAAAATTTAATTTAATTTTTTTATCTGCAAACATCATTAATTTGTTAATCTAAATAAACTATCCAATTAATTTTATGTAGATAAATCTAAACAAAAATTATTTTAATTCCATTTGACTATTTTTTTTAGTGAATTAAGTTCCTTAATTTGTTAATCTAAAATATACTATTCAATTAATTTTATGTTAATATATCTAAATAAAAATTATTTTAATTACATTTAACTCATTTGTTTATTGTTCAATTTTAAAAGTTACTTAGAGAATCAAATACATAATTTTTTAATTAATTCTAATATGATATTATAGTAAAAGAATGGACATATATAATATTGATGTGATAAAGTGAGATGAAAATTTATTATTAGAATAGAATTGTTCAATTTGATTTATCTGTGACTGACCAAACTGAGACGTGGTTCTGCGCAGATAAATAGTTTTGATGATTTTTTTTGTTTTGTTTTGTTTTGTTTCAATGCCTCGCTGACTCATTATTCAATGCCTGCTTACCATTATTTCATTTATTGCTACTTTTTCCAAATTCAAATATGGACCATAGTTCACTCCTCTTACACTAATTTTCTCCTCTCCTTCATTAAAAAAATGGTTTCTAGTTTGATATTCCTATTTTCAGTTAAATTGTAATTTTATTTTTCTTTTTATCAATTTATAAAATTAATTTTTTTATTTTAAAATTTTAATAATTTTGGTTTTTATTTATTTATATTTTTTAATTAAAAAATAATTATTTAATATATTTTAAAAAATATAAAATATAATTTTTTTATGTAGAATCATCTAGATATATTAAATGTGATCGATTAAATCGCAAATACGAAAAAAAATTCGAAATTGAAAATTAAATTTTTATAATTTTTTATTTCAATTTTTAAGTATTAATTATTTTATATCATCGTATTATATATTATATTATTTTTTTATATTTACGACTTTGAAAATACGAAGATCAAGATCAATTTGATAAATAAAAAAAATTAAAATTATAATTAAACTTTTATTTTAAGAAAAAAAATTAAAATTTACTTAAAAAATTAATTATTCGACAGTCAGACATTGCTAACTATGTAAATATCTACCAGCAGTAACTTACAAAATCTAAATTCTCATTATCCACATATTCAAATGATTCTAATAGTAATTAAAATATTAAAGTTACATAATTAATAAACTTTAATTAAAGATGAATTATATATATAAAACAAAATTGAATTTAGAATTCGTTGAAACAATTTTTATTTATCCTTTAATATAATCCTCTTTTCATTAAAAATGAAGACTTGAAATTAAAATTTATTCGATTTATTTTTATTGAAAAAAATAGTGCAATTAGTACTACTCTTTTTTTATATGAACAAATTTAGATAAGAGAAGGTGACGCAACGTAGAAGGTTAAAAAAACTCACCAACTTTATTTTTGATTAGTGAAAAGACAATTATTGATGTGCATATTTTTTTTTTTTTTTT
>JBBPBS010000529.1:332937-345981 GCA_037974835.1 Cicer judaicum | reverse complement strand
AAAACTATCTATGTAAATAAAATATATTTATGTTAAAAATTAAGCTTAATCTTTATATTTATATAACTTTGAATAATAATTTATTAGATTTATAAAATGACAAAATTACCTTTATAATAAAAGGATAACTTATTTTTATATTATTTTTTTATTTATATTTATATTTCAATTTTTTATATTTTAAATTATATTTTATAAAAATAATAAAATAAATTGTTGTTCTTATCTTATTCAATTGATTTATAATCCAACTCATTATCATTATAAGAATTTTAACTAAATTAATTTATTATATTATATTGATTCAATAAAGACTGAATTCATATATTATATAATAATTTTATTTATTATGTATTTTCTTATCCATTAAATGAGTCTTTATATATTGTCTACAAGAAAATAATAATAATAATAATAATAATAATAATAATAATAATAATAATAATAATAATAATACAACGAAGGTGGAAAAAAAAATTGTAAATCTCTACTCTAAAATAATTGCACCGTTGATTGGATTGTGTTTTTTTTTTTAAAAAAAAAGAGTAGAAAAACTAAAAGCACATAATTTGGATTGAAAGTGACATATTTGCTTCCCAAAATTTCTGATTATGGCATACAATTTAAGGTCACCAGCTTTTATCCAAATAGATAGAAAAAGTAATACATGAGTGTTGTTGTTTTGTTATGCTACATATGATTTTGATGTGTAGAACTCATAATTAATAATATCAACATTAGGCAAAATCAACTTTTTCTATTCAATTAGATTGTGACATAGTATCAAACCTTAATAGAGAAAACAATCCTTGAACCGTATTCTTTGCCTGATTTTTGGGGTAACATTTCATAAATTATGGTCCTACTACTAATCAAATCAAATCAAATTCAGTAAAATAGTCTCATATATAGATGCATGCATACAACCCTCTAGCTAGTTCTATTATTATGTCACAAGTTGATTCTCTTTGCCATTTCAATTACCAAATTTCTTCATCATAATAATTATTAGAAGCTTTAGTTTTATTTGTAGTTGAGCAGTTCCCTCATGCATATTTAAGGTACAGTACTAGTATAGATACTGGCATGAGATATGGTATTTAAAAAATAAATAAAGATAATAGTATATCGATGAAAAATATAATTTTTCTTTAATATAAATTAACTAAAAGAGTTAAATTGTTCAATTTACGATATAAAATTACAATAAAAATTTAATAATTCACAAATTGTGTTCGATTAGAATAACAAATAAACTCAATTATATGAATAATATAATATTAGTATATCATAAAATCATTAATTCACTCTCAATAAACAATTAAAAAAAATAGAATACTCATAAGTATCATACGAGTATCGGTAATGGGTACGTATCTAGTATAAGTAATTCAATATTCTAGAAGTACTTAGGGTTCATAGTTTCAAAGTCATTAATTTATAAATGAAAGAGAATTAAATGCAATTTTAGTCATTTTATTTGACCTCATTTATGATTTTAATTTCCACGTTTTTAAATTTATGATTTTGGTCCATCTGCTTTCAAAATGTATGACATTTTTTTTTCTTTCCATATGTATTTGTTATTAATGACATAAAAGCGAGTTATTAAGTGAGAATCTACCAAAGTAGTGCTTAAATTTAAATATAATTATTTTTGTAATATAGATTAATATATTATTGACGAAATGAAACTTAGTTGTAACTAAGAATTCATTTAAACATTTGCACGTGAAAAACTCAGTTGTCCTGTAAACATCTTATTTGTCATATCATCAAAATTTAATTTCAAAATGTATAGACAAAACAATAATTTTTGCTTTAAAAACACAACATATTAAGATCACTTTTCATAGCACAAGGGATGTTAGAAAAAAAATAATTAAAGAGAATTAGTTTCAAAATTTACGAACAAAATTGTAAATTTAGAAATAAAGAAACCGAAATTGTGAATAAAACAAAATAGATTGACAAAAAATATATTTAAAATAAATTATAATTTGATTTTTTTAAACTCTTCTCCAAAATAATATAATTTAGTATTGAATTACATTTTCTTAATTGATTGCAAGTTGGAAATCAACTTGGACACATTTTGAATTAGATGCACAAAGCAGAGAATAGGCATTATCAAATTTTGCTTAATAAACCTATAGGTCTATGACATGACATTTTGTGACATTTTTATTGCAATTTAGTTTTCATGTCTCTAATTAAACAATACAAAGACTTTAATAAAATAATGATAGCGAAATCATATTCCACTCTGATTTTATTTTGTTAAATGTTATACATATATATGAATACACAATAATTTTGTGTATGTTAATTCTGTTACTTTCTTAATGATGGAACAATTAAATAAGCACCTCTCCAATTCAACAAAGAAAACTGCATAAAGTATAAAATTTTAGAAGTTAAATAAATAGATCCAAAAATTAAAATTTTTATCTAAGAGCGCTTGAAAAAAATAATTTAAAATTTTTTTAGTTTAATTTAAGATTTCGAGTTTTAAACTTTTAATCTAATCTTGAAAATACAACAATATTAAAATAGAGTTAAAATTTTTTCGACGACTGTAATTTTTTTAACTTAAACGAAACAATTAGTCTTTACAATTATGCACATAATAACAAATTTACATTAAAAAAAAAATAAAAACCATTCCAATAACTCTGGCACTTTTTGATCCTTTCAATTACAAACAATAATTTTTAGATAACCCACCATCCAAAAGTCACAAATTGATATGAAGCACAATGATAATCATAATGATTGCTACATGTTTTCACCTTCAAGCTATTATTCAAGTTATGCAGTGGTTATAACCCCCTAAGATGTGATGTACTTCAACTTTATTTTGGGAAATTGCATAAACATATTCATAATTAAAGTAGAAGAATTATAATGAAATGATATTTTCCTTCACTAAATTTGTATTGATTTCGAGACTATACTATTTGAAGATAAATACTCAATAAGCATACTCTTTATTTTAACTTGAGGTTGAAAATTAAAGCGTACAAGAGACTGTTGCTACAAATTCTAATTATTATAACCCTGAAGTTTTTAGGAACGGTTCTAATTAATTTATGAGCAACTTAGATTAAGAAAGAAACACAATTGAATTAAGAACACATAATTCTTTTGAGCATCAGGATAGAGAGAAATGCATAACTCTTTAGGAGAGATATTTTTGAAATACAATGCATAATTCTTTTGGGCCTCCAACAAAATTGAAGAGAAATATTGAAATTAAATTTTTTATTGAACCATCATTTGTAAAAGGTCAACTAACACCATATACTCTAATAATTGGATTGGTCTCATACTTTTAATTTGGTTTCCCTCAACACACAAAACCATGTAAGATTGCTTCATAGGTTACTAAAGACCACACAGGCACAGGATAGGCTTTGTCTCCTTGAAAAAACTCAGATAAGAATGAAATCAGTGTTGGGAATCGCTTAAGTGTTTTAAGCACTCAATCAATGTTCACACTTCACACACAATGAATTGAATGAAATAATCAAAATTTTGGACTGGTATTCCCTGCTATAAAGGAATCCAACAGTTTCATGCGGTAGATAACTTCAACCGTTGATTTTAGATCGGACAATTCAAATCACACATAAAATCAGTTGTAAACAATCTCAACCTTTGATTGAATTCAGATGTGAGTAACTACGTGACACAATTATTGAAGTGGATCTGATTTCCAAATTTTTATTGATTACTTGTAACTGAAGTATCACATTGACTTCTTTGTATAAGAGTATAGTCTACCACCAATTCTGTTATATCAGAAAATCACTCAATTACAAATTAGCTTTTAACTTATTGAATTATATTTCAAAAAGAAATTCAAGTGTCTCAAGTTATTATGTTAAGCTAGTAACAAGGAAGTGCAAAAATATACTTTACAATTACCATAGTCAACGTAGACCTCAGAACTTTGACAACAGGCATTCTTCTCACAAAATTTTGAATCCACAACTTTGTGGGGGTATAAGTAGCATCCTCACCAACTTCATTGGCAAATAATTTTGAGTTTAACAAAACTGTCATGGCAATAAAACATAACATACAATAAGACTGAAGTGAACCAATCAGCTTCTTATTGACAAAACAAAATTTCCAAGTATCAGGACAAAGTTTATTATATAGAAAGCAAAAGAGAAACCTAATTAACTTATTATATAAACAAAAATCAAAATGAATTAAATGACCAAAATTCTATGGAAAGAGGTCATATACTATTAACAATATTATGATGTCAAGAGCTTTGGCCAGACAAAGCAAACAAATTTGGAGCAATGGTGATTCATTTCATGACTCTGATCAATTAACGAACCGAAGCACAAATCGACTGCTGATTGTACAATTCTGGAACTCCATTTGTAATTTTCTGTCTGCTTTTTCTCCTGTTTGTTACAACTACAAATCCTTCACCATCTAATTTATCTTGCTCTTCACCGTCATCACTGGAATTAACCACTGTCTTATTCTTTTCGTCAGTTCCATACGTTATTTTTATGACAGCACTGTCTTTAGCTACTTCATCAGAAGAATTTTCCAAATTCTCTCCTTCAGTAATTTTAGCCTCATCCACAGCATCAGCATTTTGATGAACAGATTTCACTAGAAAACTCAGCAATATCTGCCTTGCTATCTCTGACTTCTCCGATTCTGAAAGACTGTGTTTTGAAGGACTGCTCTTATTTTCATCACTGGCGACATTTGAATTGGCATCACTAGTTTCTATATGAGAGGTGCTTCTTGGAACAAACTCGGGAGCATGTGGATTCATGATTCTTGGACCGCCAGATCCACTTATTTCCCTTATCTTCGATGATCCATGTTTCATGCGGAAAGTATAGTTGGTTCTGTAATACAACGGTGATCGAGGACCACAAGGGACCCTTGCAGCAGCAGGAGGAAGCACAGGCTCCACAAGTATTCCTTGACTCCCATTTGCATCATATATGCTTGCCACGGGAACGGGATTTAAATGGCGAGATGCAGACAACGTTCCTGGACTGAATGGTTTGGCTGCAGCTGAAAGCTTACTTCCATTTGTTTCTGTAGGTTTTGTCTGATCAGGTGAAAGAGAAACCTTCTCAAGTTCGGATGCAGAACTTTCTTTTTCAGATTCATCTTCATGAGTTGCTTCTTTTTCATCTTGCTGTTGAACTGCTTCAGCTATAGATTTGTCAATAGAACCTTCTTTTTTCTGCGTCTCATTTTCATCGTTTACCTTTTCTACCTCAGCTTTTTCCAACAATGGCTTTAAAACTGTACCTGGTGGTGCTACAGCCACTTCTTTGTATGATATAGACTTTGAAGCCAATGAACTCAATGATGCCGGAGAAGATGATATTTTCGAGGACGACAAAGCTTTCGGAGTTTTTGATTGTCTAGATGGAGATAACAAAGCCGAAGTTACTTTTGGAGCTCCTTTTTGGGGCAGGGAAGTAGTGTCATTCCTGTAACTGGTTTCCTTGTGAATGCTGAGCTTTGATAGATTAGGCCGTTGTCTGCGCCTGGACTTGCGGTTAGCAGCGTTACCTGACCGCCCTTTTGAATTGGCTTCTTGCCAACCTTCATCAGACGACGTCTCATAAACAGCTTCGCTTGTCACTGGCTTGTGCCTGCTGAGATCACCACCAATATCTTTTGGTTCATCGGAATCATGTGTGGTGTTTGTTTCGTTGATATTTCCTTCTACCGTTGTTGTGACATCTTTTATGTTGTCAACAAAAACACCTTCATCCACTATTGCAGCAGCATCATCATGTTCTTGACCGTTGTTATCACTTATTAGAAGTATCTGAAAAAACACATGTATAAGTGACATGTCAAATGCAAAACAACCTAAAATGGTAAAAAAAAGTTTTCAGAATTAGTTTTGATTTGAAAATTATCATACTCTCATAGAACTTCATCTAGAACTATAAGCTAACTCCAAAAGAATGTAATAGGTTGAATTCCCTTCAAAGTTGACTTTATTAAAGGTAAAAACTCCCAATCTTTGGAACATAGTCTTCCTTGTTTCCCTCAAGAAAAAAGCATATATTACCTTAGCATACCATAAGAACATACTATAAATATGATCAAAGCAGAACTTAATCCTTTGATTACTACTAAGACCACAACGGGAAAATCTGTGTGTATTTTAAGAATAAATAAACATGTAGTAAAAAAGGAGTTGCCCACCTTTGGACGCCGCTGTTTCCGTTGAGCATCATTTCCTTTTGAATCATTGTCAGGACTAATAAAATCCAGGAGATCTGAAACACTGCATGGAAACATATTCACATATTTTTGTAGCCTAAAATATAATCTATTTATTTCAAACACGGTAATGCAGGAATTTCAGGTCAGTACCTAAGGTGACCTTTACTTGCAATGGATGTATCTGTCTTTGGAGTTCCATTTTTCGCTGCTTCTTGCTGCTCTATTGCTTTTGATTCAAAATATTCTAGCCATGCAGCCGCGTCCTGCATTCGGTAATTTCCAAATTTTTAAAAATGTAACACTATCAATTTTCCAATATTACATACCAACCCTATATTATTATGGAAATTATAGCATCTATCTGCAAATGAATTAGATTCACTAGTAATAACATAAGAAAGGGAATGACCTGTGTCCGGAGATCTTCTGCACCAAGCTTCACTTGAAGTATCTTAAGTGTAGTTTGCTCGTGTTGCACACTCAAAGAATATGCTTCCATCAATGAAAGAGCTATGGCTATGGCATGATAGCTTGCTGCAGTCTATAAGATGAAAAATAAAGTATAAAACAATGTTATCAAATACGCGAGAGAAAGTGCAAATAGAGATTTTAATCACAAGAGAATGATAGATACCTGTATATGATCTGCGCCCAACAATCTTTTGTTGCATTTAAGAGCTTCATGCAGATACCTAAGCGCCACATGAACATTACCCATGCCTTCTTCCATCATAGCTACATTGATATATGTTGCAGCCGTATTTGGATGAGACAGACCACATGTGAAATGAAGGAGGAATAGGGCACGATTAACGTACCTGTCAAAATATGAATTAAGTTCAATGACAACATAGTAAGTTTCAGAATAATCAATAGAAAATCATGACTCAAGAAACTAAACTGATCCAACAAAGTTTGACTTACTTCAGAGCCAGCTCAATATGTTGCAGACGATAATAGAAAACAGAAAGATCGCCGTAGCTTTTCATTGTGTCAGGATGGTCAAGTCCAAGCTCTCTTTCATTTATATCCAAGGCCTTTTGCTGATAAATGGTAGCCTGAATAATAAAGACGGTAATATAAAAATTTAGCATAAACACAGGACTTTAATTATTCACTACATAAAGTTGACACATGGCTCCATCGAGTGTTGTTAAATAGAGGCTATAGCAGCAATATTTAGTGCGAAGGTATCGTAGCAGAAATTACAAAACACTATTTTCTGCAATTGCCAACATTAGACCACCATACCCACACAACTATGTAGTACTTTCTCAATACAGCGAATAACACCATTGATTCATTGTCATTTATAGGCACAACATTTCTACAACGTGCATTAAATTTATCCTTTGTTTCCTCTTTTTTCCCTTGCACTACTATAGGAAAAAAAACTATAAAATGAATTTTTATCATCACTAAGCTAAAACCTGACAAGTTTACTTTACCTGGTTAAAATCTCCTGTGTGATAGAGAACCACAGCGAGAAGACTATATGCACTTGCAGTATTTCGATGATATGGACCACAAACAGCCATCATCTTCGCTAATGCCTGTATATGATAGTAATGTCAAACAACGAGCCAAATTTATACCAAAAAAAAAAAGAAAAACACAATGATGTATTATACACAGACTGAAGAAATTCATTGTTACCTTTGTCCCATAACTCACAGCATCCTCAAGCTTTCCTTTATCAAGAGCAATTTTGGATGATTCCAATAAATTACGTCCATCTATTGAAGAGCACCCAACATGCTGTAAAGTAAAAGATAATCTTGTTGTTAAATAGTATATTGAGACTATGTTCATGAAATAATCATAAAATGGACTTGAAACTGATATATATATAAAAATATCCAACCTTGCAGACAGGAACAAGACTGATAATATCATACTTTCCAAAGGGCTTAGGGGACTCCATGTCATAATCTCTAGGGAACAATTCTAATCCAACCTGAGAAACACAATAACATCTGGAATCGATAAAAGATTCATGTTAAAAGAATATGATAAAGTAATTGAATGAAACAACTGATACCTTGTGACATAGTCCTCTGAGAATAGATAATTTCCTCAAATGTTGAAATTCATCTTTTAATGTCCATCCAAACCTTTGAGACAAAAATGAACGTAACCAATGAATTCTGAGGCGATGATCATCACCTGATGTTTGGTCGGTATCTTCAGCTCGACAACCTCCAAGTAAAAAATTCAGCGTTGATGCAATGACTGAAGGTAAATCAGCTACATTGTTGACAGAAGCAATAACAGCTTTAAGTAGATGCTTGAATGCTCGAGTAATCATCTCGTGAATACAAAGTGATTGTATGTGTGGAAGATTCTCTGCAAGTTTAACCTGATTTATACATGAATGAGATCAGAACCAGCAAAAACAAACTAAATTAACAAAACTAGAATAACTAGCCAGAGTTTTTAGTCTATAAAAGTAGCTTTAGAACACTAAGGGCCCATTTACTTTCCTTGTTTACTGTTTTAATTTTCATTTCAATTAATAAAGATAAGAGAATATAAATCAAATATTTTACTCACCATTTTCTTTTTCAGAAATTTAAAAAATTTCAAAACATTGTTTTCGTTGTTTCTAAAAATGCATTATTCCTAGCTTGTCTCTCTAAATGACAATTATTTACTACACGGGCCTTCTATCTCCTTGTTAAAAATTTAAAATGAAAACATGTTTTAAAAATTATAAAACAAAAAATGGTTTTAGAAAGCAAACAGGCCCGAAAACCTTATAACATGTTAACATTTGTTCAATAAAAAGAAGAGATACTTTAGAGGAAACAAGGATAAAGAGAAAAGTTTCTCACCACTTCACCCAATGATCCCATCTTTAGTCCTCTTAAATGCATGAAGTCAGTCAGCGTTCGACCATCGACAGGAGAAAGTTCAAGGGATCCGAAGTCCGTAACCTAAAACAGTAACACACTCAGTTCTTAATCCATGGCTACAGCCTTCAAGTTATTCAAAGAAATGTAGAATCCATTGAAGAATGTAATTTTACCAGCTTTGGCAAGGCAACTTCATCATAAAACTTGTGTGCCATATTGATGAGTTCATCCACTGACTGTTGAATGGGAACACATTGAAACCACATGTAAAAATATATAAAGTCACATTTATTTATCATAAACATAACAACAGAGCAAAAGATAAAAATACAACTAAAAATAAGCTACCATGTACTATAAATAAAATTACCATAATCACATGAGAAGTGACAAAAATACAAGTTTATTTTCAAGTAAAACAAATGATGACAACAAAATACACCAAGAGAAAGTATTCCACAAACCTTCAAATGAAGACCAGATCCAGATTCTTTGAGACGCGAAAAGGCTTCATTAGAAAGCAGTGTCTCCAATTCATTAGAACTACTTATTTCATCATTATTTGGCTCCCTAGAATCAGTACCATCTAACTCACCTGCTTTCTTTTCCCTCTTCTTCAAAAATTTAAATTGATTTCCAAGACCTTTCACAGCTTGCTCAACATTTCCATTCTTGCTATCAGAACCGACATCGGTTGAAGTTTCCTGTTTTTGCAGATGCTGCATCCAAGAAGAACCAAGTTCCCATCGAATTGACCTTTTCGGAACACTTGGCTCCTCCTTTATCTTTTCCGTCCATTCTTCAACCACTTTCCTAACAAGATCTTTAGAAGCATCCAAGTCATCAAAATTTGACAAGGATGTTAATGTCCCTTCTGAGAACTCAGCTCCAGACTTGTGAAGCAATACCCTCAAACTGCAAGCATCATAAAAATGTTGCTATTGTTAATAAATTGTTTAACCAAATATAATATGTAATGTGGAATATCCAATCTTGGAATAGCTTATTGTACAAACCTATTGATGTTGAGAGCATTTGCTCCACCATCTGGTTGGTCATCTATTTCAATATCTTGAACTTTAGGCTTCTTAGCGATTGCATTACTGACAACCTTTACTGTTGCTGTATATCCACAGTGGTTAACGACAACAACGGTCAAGGAAGAAGTGTCCTGTCATAAAAAAGGCCACAAAAACCTCTTATCTGAAATAATTGATAAAGTAATGGTACAATTGACAAAATAATAGTTAACGTAACTATGAAATTCAAAAAACGACATATAAATAGTAACAATTTTTTCTTAAAACAACAAGTAAAAAGGAACAGAGCAAGTAGGATGGTAATCAATCATCAATGTGATTCTTTGTAAAATAACAAAACAAAAGAGAGATTAAACTATACATCTACAATAACTTCTATAATAAAATTGAAATATGGGATTATGACTTACATTAACAGTGACACTTTCATCAGCAGACAACCCTTTAATTAAATTCTTTTGAACATGCTCATTTTGTTTACTGGATTCATTCAGTGTAGAATCAAACTTTCCATTCCCATCGTGTTTGACTACAATCAATAAGTCTCCCACTTGATCTTGATGCAGAACAGAATTCATTTCACTCTTCTTACTAGACTTGGATTCCATCACGTGCTGTATAGCTGCAGTGGCCTTAAATATCGATGTATCAACAAACTGACTGTGAAGAAGAAAAGCTTTTCGATCTCTGATCACCCTCTCCTCCTCAGTTTTGCTAGGAAGAGAAGCCAATATAGAAAAATCTGTCGCCCACGGTCGAAGATCGTATTCTCCGTTTCTTCCCTGGCCACCACCATTACCACCCCAGTTTTCGTCCTCAGCAGGTAGAGCTGGAAAGTTTGAAAGAGATTCGCCAACAGATGGAGGAACAAGCCATGTATTCGATCGGAGTCCATATGGAAGATTGCCAAACTGCAGAAATAAGTAATTGATAAAACACAATCTCTTTCAGTTTAAAAACTATACACTGAAAGCGAAATTTACATAAATGTCAAATCATATTTAAAAATCTTCAATCAGTGGAATATTAATTCTCAAAGCCTCTTTAAACTGCATTAAGATAGTCATATATTAGTATAAGTGTATCTAAAACTTGTTTGCACTATGGAAAGCTAACCTTATTACGGTCCGAGAAAGCTTTCATCAATGATCCATAGGCCTGCATTGATCAGTCATTTGTTAGAATCAAAGGTGAAATTGTGAAAACATTGAACGGGTAGCTTATGCAGTGGGATCTGACCAAAGTCCATCACATGAACTAACATGTTTCTGCTAAAAAGTCTTTATAATTTATTAGTTGATTTCAGGGAATCTAACTGAATTCACTTGAGTTCATATTTTTGTTCGCTTTATGTTTACAGTGTTTCTCAACATATTTCTTGACGATACACTTCTGTGTTTTTTTTACTGAAAAAGGTTTATTGCATTTTGACAGTTATTAGCAGTTATTTTCATTTCACATATACAATAAATCAGTTTTACAATACACCTCTTGAAATAGTTTTTGACGGTTATTTTGCATTTTTAATGTAGAACAATAGGCAAATAAATAGATAGATACTGAAACATACACAGGGACCAAGAAATTCAGGTATCAGAAATTAACAAGACAAGCAAACATAAACTTGTGAATAAAAACTGAAACCTACATTTGAAAAACCTCTACTGAGCTGTTGCAGAAGATCAACCAATGTGTGACTCTGTAGAGACAGCTTTCCAACACTATAAAAGCCTTTCTCTGAAGCAACAACTTCTATCATTTTCCCATTGCTGATTTTAACCTTCATGCACAAACAACACTTTCATTTTCAACTTAAAACCAGACATAACAAAACAATATCTCGAAATTGCGTGCTAATAACACACTCGCCAAAGCACTTTTTATTAGATGGCATACTATGTAGTACAAGTCAGTTTTGGTTCAAAACACAAAACATGCTTAGATGATTTCACGTATATGAAAAAATCTAACTTATATTTTAGACAGAAGTAGTATTAATTATTACTTTGACTCATCTACATCATTCCATACACATCACCTCTGTTGCATTAACTCTTGAGTGGCCTTCTTTAAGTTAACTATTTTTCAAAATGATGAGATGCATAAGAATATAAAATTATACAACTCAGTTAAAAATGTGTTAGAAAGATTGCAATTGAAAGTGTGTTGTTAACTAAAATTTCTCTCTTAATTTAACTTTCTAATATAATTTACAAATTTGCTACCAACACCCCTCACTTTACTACCCACACCCCTCATTTAAAAAAAAAACAAAATGCCCTAAAATGCCCTTCTTAACCATTTAAAATTCACATATCACAACAACATCATAATTCATAATCATTCAAAACTTACATCACTCACTCATAACTTGCACCCATCAATTTGGAAATTGATTTTGTGGTTAAAGTGGCCCAAAAAAGTATGATGATCTGTTATTATTCTGTTTTTGAGTTAGTAAATTTTTTGAATCAGATACGTTGTAACATTACGTGAACTCACGTATATTATAAAATTGTAAAATGTCATGTAACGTGATTTAATATAGCTTAATTAATAGAGTTTGAGACTTATTGGTAGTATGTGAATGGAGTTCACTTAAACTTACTTGAACTGAGTTCACCTAAACTTACTTGAGTTCAGTACATTATAAAATTAGAAAAAAATCTCAGGTAACGTGAACTAGTTCATGTATAGTCTTTGAACTGATATATTTCTTTCTTTCAATAAAGTAAGAATATAATTGATAATTATAAAATTACATAAATAATACATTTCTTTCTAAACAGAGAAAATAAGAAAGAAAAATGGAAAACCTGAAGCTGAAAGAAATCTCCTTTGCGTCTATCATCTTCATCCTTCGGTTCACATTTCTTCAAATCTACAAAAAAAAAAAAAAAAAAAAAAAAATT
>JBBPBS010000529.1:291181-319966 GCA_037974835.1 Cicer judaicum | reverse complement strand
TTCCTAATACACAAATTAAAAACATTATATAAATATTTTTCTCTAATAAAAAAAATTGTTATGAATTATATAAAAATTACGAAATCAAAATTTGCTACTGATATATTAAAATGGATGACAAATATTTATCATTAATAAATATTAAAAAAGTATCATATAACTGTTTGACATTAATAAATATAAAAATATTAAATAAATATTTATCATTATAAAATAAAATATTTTTTTATTTAAAATATACACAAAATCATATAAAATATCAATCACGCATCACCGTGTGATAACACCATTTTCTTAACATTTATTGATTTGTTTGGTTTTTTTTTCTTTACTGAATTGTTTGGTTTTTAAGTAAAAGCAATGTTTTGTATTGTGCAATGTCATCCATTTTCTAATAGAATAAATATTTTTACGCTTATAAATACCAAATTATACAATTTGATTAAATAAACAAAGAAAAATTACTTCTAAAAAAAGTAAACAAAGACAATTGACATAAAAAAAAAAGACAAAGTGAAAATCATTTATATTAAAAAATTAAGTAAATATTAGAAATGAAAAGCTTATAAAAATACAAAATTCAATACCTAATAAATAAAAATAGTCTAAATATAGAATGTGGCAATGAATTGTGAAAAGGGTAGTGGAGCATATTAAGCAAATTTTCTTTGAAAGGTTGATTTCAGAATCAGGTTCCGTACCTTGGTATTATTGGGACGAATCAAAAGATGTACTAAGTGAGCGAAATAAAAAGACAATAAAACATATAAAAAACTAATTAATGAGATTACATAATTTAGGTTGTTGTCTGATTTCAACAATGATTTCAATGTAATATATATAGACAATGTCGTTGTATACTACTCATTAATAATTGTAGTACATATGTAGTACAATGATATAAATGAAATTTGGGTCCATGGAAATATGCATGTACAAAATAAAAGTGTAGTAAAAATAAACTTTTAAGCGACCAAATGTGTTGAATTACAAATTTTTAAACTATTAATAATATTTACTGCTATCATTACTAATATTATTGTAAAAGGAAAATGGTCCACCATAAATGGAATTCCATTAAATTTGATGTAGGATTAACGTGAGAAGAGAATCACTGAAAGGCTGCCACGTGTAAGAATTTATGTTTGAAATCGGTTCTAAATAATTTTAGAATAGATTAGTGAAAGAAAAGAGCAATTAACATTTATTTAGAATTTAAAATGGTACAAAATATTTGAAAAATAAATATTACAAATGAGAAGAAAGAAAATCTATTAGATATCTTAGTTGATTGGTTAATTAATTTGGTTAGTTAGTTACATTATCTAGTAGTTATTTTATACTATTTAGTTAGTTAGTTTGATTAATTAATATTATTCAATTTATTTTTATCAATTTATGTTTTATCAATTTCTTAAATTAAGAATTTCAGAACTACAATTACTCCACAACATTATTTTTTTTAATTTTGAGAAAATTTTCAAAGAAAAAATTGTTCTATTCATTAACTCTTCTCCACTCGAGATTCTATTGTCTTCTTTGAAACCTTTACATTTTTCTTCTTGTATTTATTGTCTTCATTGAAACCGTTACAGTTTTCTTCTTGCGTTTATGATTACACATATCAGAGGCTAAAATTTCGTCTAATATAGATGATAAGAAGATCAAAAACTTTGTTGAAATATAATTAGTGACTAAGGATAACAACAACGAAAAGAAGATACAGCGTTGAAATTCAAGATTCATAAAGAAAAGAAAATCTTGCAAACACCTAAACTAATCAGAATCCTTTGGACTTGCAAGAAAAAATAACAACTTTGTTGACAATTCTTTTTTTGGTCAGAAGAGTCCTCTAAATAATTTGGTCTTTGATGATCCACATTTTAGGGTCAGATGCCGATGAGCACATTGAACTACCTATGTGGCTGAGAGCCCTCATAATCCAGACACCACAACACAATTATTAGGTGCACACTCTACCACTGAGCTATTAGCCCGTTGTGTGATCCTCATGAGGTTAGTCTCACTTCACTATTGAGAAACAAAAGAAGACTTCTATCTAAAAATTAAACTAAGACATTGCTCGCTTCTTTATTAGAGTGTGAAGTAATGTGAAACCAACATGGCTCTTGCAATATTGAAGAAAAGAACCGTTAAGAATAATAATAGTTAGATGTCATTAGAGTTAATTGAACTAGTTAGTCATAATTAAAGTTAATTAGAGAAAGTAGTTAGAAGATTAGTATTCATTGACCAATATAAATAAAACTATCATTTTATCATTTTTTTCATCGATAAATTTTAATCTAAGTTTTCTTAATTGAATTTTCAAGCTATGGGTTCCCCTATTTCTCTCAATCCTTATATTTTTTATAAGAACAAGAAAAATGAAATTGAAAGATAATCAAGCCATCAATTGGATTTGGGGTCAAGAGTTGGTGCAAAATAAAATGGTCAACAAGCCATATATATCTATGGAAATTGAAAAAAAAAATATATTGAACAAAAGTTACCGGAATGAAGTATAGTCTATTGGTTTGGAAAAAAATTATTCTTGATGAAAAATCCAAGAAATCAAAGACAAAGATCCTAAAAAAAAATCAAACCAAAAAAAGAAAAGCATGACTCCGTCAAAATCTTTCTTATCTTAAATAGAGAAGAATTCCTCGTTGACATTTTACTTTCTATTTATTAAGATCATAAATTTATATTTTTTAGCCAATCAATTTTTGACATTTCAAATTTATTTTAGCAAAAAAAGTTTGGGTATTTCAAAATCAGTTTAAGCAATGTCTTTTGAGTATTTATGTTTTTACATTTTCCAAGTTAGAATGTGTTCATTCCAAGCTCGAAGTGTAATAAACACATTATAGCTTGAGAAGATATTAGATTTCTTAGTTGATTAGTTACTTAAATTGATTAAATAGTTACACAATTTAATAAGTTATTTTACACTACTAAGTTGTTTTATCTATTTAACTATATAAGTTTATATAACTATTAATGTAATTAACTTTCTCAATTATCACTATTATTCAATTTATCTTTTTCTATTTATCTCTTATCAAGAATTGTAATAGAATCAACATGTTTGAACTAAGGGTTTAAAAAAAAAAAGACAAATATAGCAAATATTTACACTGTTAAAAAAAAAATTTGTATAAAAAACAATAGATGAACAACTTAGGGTAACAATAATTCATAAAGTTAAGATAGTTTCATACACATAATATATCACTTTTATAAATAATTAATTCCTAATTTATCTCTAATATGAATTTTTAATTTTGGTACAATAATGTTCAAAATTATTATATTGGTATTTTAGATAACTTTTAACTGACACAAAAAAATTGTTATATAAATCTTAAAATTATAAATGAGAAATTCAATCCTAACATTGGATTCTTAGAATTTTAAATACCCTTAAATTTTCAATTATTTTATTCAAACACTTTTAAAGATTAGGCTGAGTTAACTCTTTATACCACAATGGCCTTTGAAAAATGAAATAAAACTTTTTAGGCCACATCACATGGAATCACATGGAATGTGGTACTTTTGATGTATTTCTTGAACAACTAGAGCATGGCCCCATACAAGATAGAGACTCTAATAGTGACTTGAATGACAAAATAGTAGGTAATCCAATAAATCTTAGATAGACTTTGATATCATCTTAGAATTTGAATTGTGATTCAACTCCACAAAACCTATTTTTAAGAAAGAAACTAACTAGGAAGGTGAAAAAAATATTCCACTTATAAACACTTTTTTAGGTCCGTGAGACTCAACCTTATTAAGTATAAATGATTCTAATAGACTTGGTTGTTTGATTTGCAAAAGCATCACTTCTCATTTCATCATTCAAGAGCATTTCTATACATTTCCTCAGATTTTTCAAAAAGGAACATAGGATATTATTAGTTATCATTTTTCAATCAATGCCTCCTTATATACCAAACTATAACTTTTTTTGTTGAGAAGTGAAAAAAACTGAGACACACTAAATTTACAATTTAAGGAAAAACTTAGGAGTGACATTTCAATTGAATAAGCACAAGAATGCCAACATGGTCAGTTTTAGTTGCTGAAATCAGAAGAACATTCTCAAAGCATCAACAACTTTCTCAGGCCTGTTAAAAAATACAAAGGTTAAATTTTAAAGAGATTCAATAAAATATTCTGCAATGAATTTGAATCCAAATTTAGAAACTGGACCGGAGATTGAACCAGTAAGACCTCTAGGTCATGGTTCAGTCAGTTCAACCATGATTGAACTAGATGGCAATTAAATAAATAATTTATAAGTACTAAAAAAAGTAAAAAATAAAAAGCCAAAAAATAAAAACCAGTTGAATCAACTGTGGTACAACCTGGTTCAATTAGACTATGCTATAATTGGAATCAAATAAACTTAAGTTTCGATCTGGCTTTTAAAACATTGCTTGAACTCTATATATTAAAGTTACTCTTACCAGTCCTCTTGTGGCATATGTCCAGCTCCTTCAATCAATTTAAGCTTGATGTGTTGAGGATTTCCTTTCTGAAATTCTTCTGCTACATACTGTGGCAGGTACTTGTCCGATAATCCCCACGCGAGCAATACCGGTTTATCCCATCTATAAAAACAACAAACAAGCCTTATCTCACTACGTGGAGTAAACAGTTTATCACATGTAAAGTAAATGATCACTTCAAGTTCAATCATGTTTTTAAATTACAGTCGTGGTTGTGGATACATTGCAAAAAATTTATTATGGTAAAATGCGGACAATTGCAGTCGGGATTGCAGTTGCAATGTTGTTGCTGAGACCTCAAAATCTGTTATGTTGCATCCGTAAATGATCACTTTAGTATAAGATTTTGATTTCAACTCTAGAGCTTGTTCTGAGTTGGACCTAATTCTACAAACCTAAACTATCTTAGTTCGTTGAGCTAGTTTTTGTGGTTGAGTTAGGTCTAATCTATCAGTTCCCAAATTCCGATGGATTTTTCCATCCATGCCCTTTCAATTTCCAAAATAAGGATGTATTTTGATACTTGAGTTCCAAAATAAATATACCTGTTAGTTGCAAATCCTTCTGCTATTTCAGTGAAAGTACCTTTGAAATTTGCTTTTCTTGCAGCTTCTAGTAGAGCTGAAACCCAACATCAGAAACTTGATTATTACTAACTCTAAGTCAGAAAAATCAAGTTTTACTTAGTTTCATTACACAAAATTTTAATTAATAAACTATTGATAATCTAGTGATTAACTGAGTATATTAAATACTTCTTCACATATACAAGTACAAAAGAATGTATAAAACCGCAATAATATTTTTTTCATTGACATAAATGTGAACTTAGCACCAACAAACCTTTTCTCTATACCTCCTTATAGCATTTACAAATATACTCCCTTCGGAATGAAATATAAGAAAAATCGTAGAGGAAAAACTGATGTAAGTGGTTAAAAATATAGTCTTGATAAACTAACTTTTCAAATACTATTTTTGCTTATATTTCATTCCAGAGAGAGTATATATATATATAGGTTTTATAAACAACTTGATTATATTTTGAAAGCAAATACATTAAGAAAATTCAAGGTGTCAAAATTATGTTACTAACCAAATCCAGGTCCACTGCTTGCCAAATAAGGTAGCCGGTAAACATCAGCCTTTTCATTTTTCAGAACATAACTGCAAAATAATGCATCATTAAGAGAAATCCCCTAACAATATGTGTGCATGTTTTTACTCAAAAAGAAATTTTGATGTAAAACTTAAGTGTAAATTTTCCAACTTAATGTAAAAGCAACAGTGATAAAAAGTTTTTCTTTTTTCGAATCTGGAACCTAAGGGTTAAGTCAATGATTCATTCATTTCCACTACTAATTGAGTTAGTAGCCTATTTGAATTATCTTATTTGAACTTATCTACTGATGTAAATACTTGTGAGACTATTTGGGGGAGCAACTTATGACATATCCATAAGCTCTTTTCAACTTATTTCCATAAGTTCTCCATGATAGCTTATGAAAACAACTTATAGCATATATAAAAAGTAGCTTGTTTTCATTTTATCTTTTGTTATATTAATAGTTTACATATAAGCACTTATATGATAAACATTTTTACTATAAATGCTTAATCCAAAAAGAGCCTAATCAAATTGAAGTTTGAAGAAAAATAGAGATATAAAATTGTTAACTTATTTCTTGAGCTGATAAAAGTGTTTACTTCAATCTAAATTGAAAATATATACAAGAATTTTTTAGTGCAGTGAAAATGACATTATAACTTCAATTAATAAAATTACCAGTTAATTTAATCAAATGCACTTTTGGATACATACGGGCTACCTGCTTCAATAAACCTCTCAGCAACAATAGCATTCTGGCATTGAAATTCACCATATAGAGGAATTCTACAAATAAAAATAAAAAGACATCAAATAATTTAATATAATAATACAAGAATCAAAGCCAAATAACTAACATATATTAAGAGTCACAAAAGAAGCATTAAATTAATTTTTTTGAAATATGACTTATTAACTTAAACTATCACACTCCTATTGGTCCATCGGATTGAACTTTGAAAACGACAATTAAAAATGAAGAAATTTTTAACTAAAAAAACGGCACTTAAAAAGGAACAAAGAGAGTACTCATTGGTACCGATAAGAGCACCGAACCTTAGCTGCTGAAATAGTCCAGGAATGAGAGATGAAACTGTTATTGGACTGTTTAGTATTGCTAGCTTTGATATCTTGGTTGAATTCTTTAGGGCCCAAGTTAGTCCATATGAACCTACAAGAAATCCCTTAAAGAGAAGTGTGACCATAAACATGTTAGACACATCATTTGGTATGAAGTTCACAAAACATAAATGCAACTAGTGTATTCATTTCTATTCAAGTGTAGCACCAAAACATGTTTGTCTGAGACATTGACATGACACTGCCACATGTGATTACATTTGTTGGTATAGCTCATGTTAGTGATAAGTGGTGCATAGTATTTAAACACAAGTTGAACGTTGTAAACTCTAAGCTTGACTGATAATATAAAGGTACTGCAGTTAGAGACGTAGGCACAATTGACCAAACTCCATGATCAAACATTGTGTGTTTTTTATTTGTGTTTTTCGTATCTATTTTCTTTTGAACCGTGGTTTCTGATCTAACAACATTCAATTACTTTTATTTTTTAAGTTAATGTTGGTGTCAACGTGTCAGTATCAGTGTTGTATATGGTGTCTGTATTAGTGCTACATACCAAAAATTTAAATGCGCTACAATGCTTCCCCACACAGAACTTTCAATATTAGAAATGCTATTACATATTGTATTCATCATTCTTTAGATACCTGAACAACTAGGTAAAATGGAGATTCAACCTTCAACACTTCAAGCAGTTTATCCAATGCATCATGGAATTCCTTTTCTATAGGAAATATAGAAAGAACAACATGTATGAGTGTTTATGAAGGAAAGATTTAATCATGATATAAAATCATTCATAATAACTAACACCTGTGTAGTTAAAACCATATCCTGGCTGTGGCTTATCACTGAAACCAAATCCTATCCAGTCAGGTGCAAAGCAGTGGAACCCTGCATCTGCCAACTGTTTAAGAGGAAGAAAATTGAAACATTGATAACTATTGAAATAATCCCTAAAGAAAGTCTTTTTAGATTGCTAGAGTTGTACCAACATTACATTGGTCTGAGTGAAAGTAGACTCAGATCGTTTAAGCAAGGCCTCAGGTTCGAGCCTTGTGGATGGAAAAAACATAGTTGAGAGGGAAGACCACACTAAAAATGGTTAGTCAGGTTCCCTGGCAAAGATTAGTCATCGGCAAAGCCAATGCATACTTTGCAACAAAAACATAGTTACCAAGAAAAACAAGATTGCTTGAGTTGCTCAATCAGAAACGAACATAACATATAAAAATGGAATGGAATGAAACGCAACTTTATTATTAAGTTCAGTTGTTTAAAATAGGAGCAAATATGGAATCCCATATAAAAAGATAACCTGAGACATAACAACTCGGTAGCTAAACGATTGCGTTGGAGCACCGTGAAGGAAAAGAATAGTTCCTCGCCTGCTATTTGCTGATCCTACAAAAAGGAGAAGAAGAAAAAACAAGAATATTTATTTCCAAACATATCTTAAAAGAAGAAATAGAGATTAAAGTACTTGCACAACAAAGAAATGGTACCAGTTTCCCTCACAAACCATCTCAACTTCCCAGATTTAATGTATGAACCAAATTCCTTGCCCTTGTCTTCTATTCTCTAGGAATACAAAAATCACAAAACTATTACTGCATTCCCATTAAACGAACAACATCATTAATATTGCTATCCAATATAAAACAAAGGGCGCATTTGGATGAACAACTTAATTAAGCGTTTAAGGAATAAGAGTTTATGTACAAGCTGTTTCTACAACCGAAGAAGAAACTATGGCAAACATTCATAAGCCAAAAACAACTAGTTAAAATCAACTATCAAGAAAAGCCTGTGAAAATAAAAAATAGGTAATGGACATTCATAAGCTTTTGTAAACGCTCTCGAACACTTACGCACAGGGTTGTGGACACTAGAGCCATTAAAACAATCGCCTTAGACCCTAGAGCCCATTTTGTTTTCATAGCATATGTTTTGGGATCACTAATCAAACAAAAGATCCTCTTAGTCTTACTTAGGTCATAAGTCCTAGATGGTTAAGCAAAATGGTGTTTGAAGACTAAAATCAAGATTTCAAGCACCTTATTGTTATTCTCCTTAAAGTTCACCAAAATAACTAAAATCAAACCATATTCATAAGGAAAATAATGAATCATTTGAGGTTGTAATAAAAAATCATCTTTATAAATACAAAAGAAAAAGTTTTAAACTCCCAGACATGCTGCTTACACAAGTACTTAATTCATCATAAAAGTGCAAATAAGCTCTTCCAAACATCCTTATAAACACAACAAAGAAAAACATATATATAACTGCAAGACTATCATGTGCATATCCAACCAAAAACTCTTATTATCAAGACCCAAAAGAACAATCCAAGTAAGGGAAGTAAACAGCCATTTGGGTTCTTCAATGTGTGAGAAAGTATCAATATAATCCCTAAATATATCAAAATTACAAATATAACCCTAAATGTGTCTTTTGAGATGTATCTTTCGTTGGTTAGTTTGGTCCTCAAATGTATATTCAGTTAGCAAGTTTGATTCATGAAAATTTTCAAATAGACAACACAAATATTTTTGTAATTTTGACACATATAGGAACTATAGTGACACAGTCTCAAACATTTAGGAATCAAAATGACATTGTACTCCCGAGGAAGGTTTTAGAATTTGTGTTGGACCTAACTCAACACTATAAAACAGATTAGTAACATTTTCTCCTACCTATAAACACATTTTCAGATCATATCTCATCTAACGTGAAACTCACAAAACAAAAAACATTGAAATATAAGAATGAGGAAACATAAACAAAAGATTACATATAACATTTGTCCAACGTTGCCATCTTCAGCAGGGCTTTCAGGCAACTGAATTGCACTACGGCTTGATGGGTTATCAGTAACAAATCCAAAAGGGTTGAATGATGATTTGTCATCTTCAACTTTGTCTTTTGATTCACCTTTATCAGTGGAACTAGCTCTTACTCTCATATTACTCAATCCTCTCTTTGAACTTGTGCTTGATGGTTTTCTTCTACAACAGTGTGTAGTTGAAGAAATGGCAAGGTTTAAAGTGGGAGAAAATATAGCAGAAAAAACCATTGTTGCAAAAGAGAAGCTTCAATGGTTCAAGTGAAATAAAACATTAAGGATCAAAACTAGACACTTTTTTTTTTCTTTTTGTTTCATAAGTTGTGGTTGATGTTTTTACTTTAATGTGATCCTCTTATATTTCCACCTAAGGTATGCGATATATGAGAATATCTTGTCTCTATCATCTTTTTATTTTTTTAAATTTAACTAAAAACTATGACTCAATCTGCTCCATAATTCTATATCATGTTAATAATTCTTTTTTAGTAAATGGTGTTTTTAGATGTATCAAAATTGTAAATATTTTTTTATAGTAATTTGATGGATTAAATCGACAAATAAAAAATACATTTGAGAATTTAATAAACTAATTTAAGACATATTTAAAAACCAAAATAAATGATAAAAAATATATTTAGATATATTTTAGTAATTTTGATATATTTAATGAATAATGTAACAGCATCTCACATAAGTTTTTTAATTAAATATATTTTTAATCTCTATAGAATTTAAATATTTCGATTTTAATCCCTTTAAAAAAATAACTTTTAATCCTTAAAAAATAACTTTTAATCCTTAAGAGTTGTAAAGATGGAAGTTTTGAATCGAAGCCTACAAAAGTAACAACAACCAAAGGCTAAATTCATTGATCTTTAAACATAAAATGTTTACCAGAAATTATTACATGAACATAAACCATGCCTAAAATGATGGAATCTAGTTTTATCTCTAACTATTACTTCCCTCTTATAAACCTTTGAAACCACCTTTGCCATATCATGACAATCCACACACATTCTAAGGTTCTTCACTATTCTTATAGTAACTCCAGGTCCTAAACTAATAAGTGCATAAGCAATAGCCAATTTCTCACTATGCCAATAAAGTGAAGTTTCCTTATCCTCTTCACCTACATCAAGAAAAACCTCTGATGTATCAGGTGAATACCCTGCATTTATCAACTCTTGTTTCATGTTTTCTAATTTTGCATATATCTCTTTACATTGAGGATGTGATTGGTCACCAGCAACAAATTCATATACAATACCTTTCATTTCCATCAAACTACAACCTGGTGTTTTCTTAATTCCTCTCTCCATCATCAATCTCCTTACTTTATGCAAATTTTCCCATTTCTTTGATGCAGCATATATGTTGCATAACAATACATAAACAGCACCATTTTTAGGCTCTAACTCAAGTATTTCTTTAGCTGCTACTTCTGCTAGTTGCACATTTTTGTGAACTCTGCAAGCACCAAGTAGTGATCCCCAAACAATTGAATTTGGTTTTAATGGCATGTTTAAAATGACTTCGAGAGCTTCTTTTAAATGTCCGGCTCGACCGAGAAGATCAACTATGCATCCGTAATGCGCCACATTAGGTTTAATTCCGTGTTTGATGGTCATGTTAGCGAAAAACTTTCTTCCTTTTGCTACCATGCCTACATGTGTACATGCACACAGGACACCGATATAGGTTATTTCATCTGGCGTAACCGAAGCTTCTAACATATTTGAAAACATTGTGAGAGCTTCTTCGCCATGGCCATTATTGGCAAGACCAACTATCATTGCTGTCCATGTAAATTTGTCTTTCTTCTGCATTTCATTGAATATTTTCATTGGTTTCTCGACATTCCCACATTTAAAGTACATGTCTATAAGAGCATTCCCAATGAAAGTGTCATTTTTAATCTTGTTTTTGTCAATGTAAGTCTTTGCCCATTCCCCTAGTTCAAGTGCTCCTAGGTGTGCACACGCTGTAAGAATGCTAACCATGGTGAATTCGTCAGGTCTCACATTCGACATTTGCATCTCGCGAAAAAGTGTCAACACCTCTTTGAAACGGTTCATTCTAAGGTAGCCGTCAATCATAGCAGTCCACGAAACATAATCTCTTTCAGGCATTTGATCAAAATACTTTCGCGCAAAATCAATCCGACCAATATTTGCAAATCCGGTAATGATCGAAGTCCAAGAAATTACATCTCGAGACTTCATATTTTCAAAAACACCTTGTGCAGCATCCATTTCTCCACAAGATGCAAACATATCAATTAAAGCATTTTCCAATATGAGATTAGGTTCAACAATACCTTCTTTGATATAATTATAAATGTTCTTCCCTTCGTCTAAATCCTTCAATTTGGAGCACGCTGAAAGCATCAAAACTAGAGTAACCGAATTAGGTGATACACATAAACTTCTCTTCTCCATCTCAATAAAAAGCCTCTTCGATTCCTCAAATCGCTTAACCCTATTGTACCCAGATAGCATTACATTCCACGTAACCACTTCCCATCCATCACCCGTATCAAAAATCTTGTGCGCTAAATCGACTAGCCCACATAAAGAAAACAAATGTATAAAACCCTTTTGAACAGACAAATTAGAATCAAAACCATATTTCACAGCATGGTTAAGTAAAACTTTCCCATACTTCAAACCCATATCTTTGGTAAATCCCTTCAACAAAAACGGAAATGTAAAACTATCAGGCTTGATGTTATGAACCAACATTAATTTATACAAGGAAATTCCACTCTTGAAACAGTTTATTCTAGAATACCCTTTGATCATAGTATTCCAAATAAACACACTTGTTTGAGGAATTGTGTCAAACACCTTACGTGCATAAAAAACATCACCTGATTCCTTTGTACAACAGAAGATTATAACTTGAGTTACAAACACATGGTTTGAAGAGTAACCCATTTTGATTGTGTGTGAGTGAATTTGGTTTAATTGATACATGGAATTGCAAGTTTCAAGCATAGAGATTGGAGTGTTGGAAATCATTCTCTTGAGGAACAAGGAAAGTGAAAGTGAAAAGTTTGGAAATGAAGGAGACTTAAACATGAAGAACATGTCACCTAACATAAACTAGCATAGCAATGTGGAATTAATAATGTAAGACTGCATCTATGTTACAATGAAACATTTATAATTAATTAAGCTCATTAATTTATAATGTAATATAGACATAGTTTGAAGTCCAACAATAACATTGGAGAAGAGTGGAGGGGATGTGACTGAGGACTGATTCTATTCTATATATTGAATAAAATAAAAAAGACACACCTTATTAAGAAATATAGAATTGATTACATAGTGTACTTTTAGATAATTAAATATATATTTCTATCGATTAAATAATGAGAATTAAAAAAATTAATGATGATGTTAAATTTATTAATAATTATATTCCATTTACATATTTAGTATTTATCATTTAAAAAATATAATTAGTTAATGTTTTAATATAGTATTTATTGTTGGTAAAAAAATTAATTAATGCAATAAAAAATTCGAAGAGGATTTAATAAAAGAATTTTACATTTAGAGATAAAAGTAGTATATTTTTAAAATCATAAATATATTTTTTATTTATAAAAGATAACCATTCTTTCTATTATTTAATTTTTGTGATGTGAAGACCTATTTTAAGAGTTGATCTCTTCCAACAAATAATATTTCATATGTCTTGGCTGTCAATTGAATTTAAGACGTCATGTTTAAGAATCTGTTTTGTTCTAGATGAAGAGGATATAATATTTTGAATTATGTGTGTTTGGTTGAATTTTTAAGAAAAGAAACACGGAGAATAAGATCTCTTATAAATCTCATTTTGGTCTCTCTCTATTTTTAAAAAAGTTGGAGGAAATGGGAGGAGATATAACTAATTATACATAAAAATCATTCTTCACCCTTGAACTAAACACCTTTTTAATTAAAATTTATCTCTTTTCATTCCTCCTTTTGAACAAAATACTGCTTTAATTAAAATTTATCTATTTCCTTCTCTTCTTTTGAACTAAATATATTTCTACTTTTTAATTTACTTTGTATTTGTTGGACCATCAGACTCTAAAGACCGTTTTACACCGTCATATATTAAAAAGAAAATTGACATAAATGTTCATATACAGTGGCGGATCTTGCACAAAATATTTGGGGGAGCCGGAGAGCAACAAGTATTAATTGAAATATTATAATTGAAATTTTCAAAAATTGTAGAGTTTTTTTTAGAATATCACACAATTCATACATAGTAGTCAAGTTAAAAAAAAATTAGAATTTTAATTTTCACAAGTCACACAATTTTCACAATTCAATCAAATAAAATATATCTATTTTATAATTTTCATCTTTGTCAAAAAATTTCTTCTTGAAAAAATGCATCAATTTTTTTTTATGTTTAAATATCGTGTCACTTATAAAAAAATACACATATTAATTAAAACAATTCACAATTAAAAAATAGTATCACACTATATCATATATCAATTAAATATGAAAAAATTTGTTAAGAATTAATAATTGAGTTTTAATTAGGGTGTTAGAGTTTGTTGTTTCAGTTAATTTATTATATTTTAGTAGTATAAATTGTAAAAGAGAGTAGAACGCAAATATAAGAGAGGTGAAAAGAGAGAAGAAAATTACTCAAAAACTAAATTTAAAGATATTTTAATAATTTATCACTATTATTTTGATAATATATGGTTAGTTATTATATATATATATATATATAAAAAAAAAAAACTAAAAATATAGGGGTGCCGTGGCACCTAGGGGTGGACAAAAAATTTATTTCGATCCGCACTCGAGGTGTCCGAACCGAAAAAATAGCAATCGGGTAATTTTAATCGGTTTTTCGGATTATAAATTTTAAAAAATCGGTTTGTAGTGAGTTATGACGGGCAGGTTCGGATCACTAGATCCAACCCATCGGGAGCCGAGCCCGACCGCCAATATACATATTAAGTGTCTATTTTGTTGTGGCAGATATGACTATTCGGTACTCCTAACGCCTTGAGCCTGTCAATCTTAATTATTCCACTTTATTGGTATTTGGTAGTGCATTAATTACTCCAACTTTACTTTTTCTCTCTAAGTCCTTTAATCTACCATTGTATAACAGTTGAGAAAAAGATTCAGTAAAACTTAAAAGCAAAGAGAGTTTTGAGTGTGAAAGAGAGTAGCCAAAGAACATTTTCTCCGTTGGTTGCCATAGCCACATTTTTTCGATGTTGAACTGTAGTTTTTGCTTCTACACATATCTATTTCCACTACATATTTAAAAGATGGAAATTTTGGTTCAAAGAAGATTTTGGTGACGATGTTTTCAACTTTCAAATGTTTACCTCTTTGTAGTTGTAAAAAAGATCAAGAACGATGCTCCATTGTTCAAGTATGTTTGTATGTAATCTTTGCATTTTGATATTTTTGAAGTTTCAACTACTTTTCATTTGTAAAAAAAACTCTAAACATGATTTTTTTTGAAAGTTTAATGCTTTGTGGTGTTTTGTTTTTTTATTTTAGATTAGTTCAAGTCTTCCCTCTTGGATTTGTTCAAATCTCTAGCTATTGGAATTCTTGTTTGAGTTTGCCATTTTTAATGTTTTCCTCCCCATCTGGTTGAGTGAAAATGAGACTCATATTTCTTTTTTCTAGTTTACAAACCGTAACAAATCGACCGTTCGACCCGTAATCCGTTTTACCCGCCACCCGAACTAACCAATGGCTTGAATGGTCGACATCGATCTCAATTTGTAGTATTTTAGTTTGTCTTCGGTTTAGACATTTTGGCCCGTTTTCGACCCTATCTGACAGTTGTCTAGCCCTAGTGGCACCTGCCCGTCCTAAGAAGATCCGCCATGTTCATACATCGTTTATATTATAAAAAATGAAATAAAAAAAAGAAAATAAGAAGCCAAAGTTTTCTAAAGTTTATAACTTAAGATAAAAGTGAAAAAAATAGAACGAAGACACTTGAGGGATAAAAGGAAAGCATAAAAATAATTTAAAAACCAATAGATCAAGACAACGTTTGTTACAATTTTTTAAACCAAACAATCACTTTGGAAAGTTGGCATAAGGTTGTTACAAATAAAAATTAGAAAAATAATCTAAAAACTAATTTTGTCATTTTCAAAAAATTATTTTTCACAATTGATTTTTTTAAAGTGTTTTTCATTCGAAAGACAAACATAAAACAATATTTTTTTTTATCGTAAAACTCTCTAAAAAATAATAGGCTTAAATATTTGATTTGTCTTTGTAAGTTCGCGTCTTTTTTATTTTTGTTCCTATATGTTAAAATAATACTGAGATCTGCAACAAGAGTTAATCAACAAAACATAAAATTAACAATTGCTAAACCATAAATTAAAAACGGAGAATATTCTTCGTTTCAGTAGAAAACGAAAAACGTTCTTGAATAGAACTAAAAAAGGCAGAAAATGGAGAATGTTAAATGTTCTCCTTTCTACAGTTTTGAAAATCATTTTTCAAAATCAAAGTAAACAAGAATTAAAGAAAGATAGGAGAAGAATAACACCCATATTTATGTTTTCAGTCTCAATTGATGAGACCTACGTCACGAGAAAACAAGCAAAACAATTTCACTATTGAGATTTGAAATTACAAAACTAAGTCACCTCAAAATTGATCTCCTAGTATCTATCACTATTGAAACTCTATAATACTAGTCTTCATCACAATCTCTTTTTATTTTCCCTTAATATCTCTTATTTGAATTTATATGAAACTAATTGTATATCCCTTTATCCCAATCAATGTTCAACAATTACAACATCAACAACAACATAACCATGCATTTATAGTTATGGTATTTATAGGCATATTAGTTTAACTAACTATAACTACCTTTATCATAGCTAGCTTGGCTAAATTAGTTATAACTAACTCTTAATCATAACTAACACTTGTTATTTGATTTGAAGCATATCTTCACAATTCTCCACCTTGACTCAATATCATAATAATTCAATTATTATCCTTGCTGCCATAGCCTCAACTTTACTCTTTGTCGAACCAACTATGTCCAAACAATGCTTGAACTTAGCTTGTGAAAGTGATTTGGTGAGTGAATCAATAGGATTGTCTTGAGTAGCAATCTTCTCTACTGAGACATGCTTTGAATCAATCACATCCCTTATGAAGTGAAACTTAACATCAACGTGCTTAGAATTATTGTGATGCACTTGATGCTTGGATAAGTGTATGGCACTTTGACTGTCACAATAAATTGAAACACAATTCTGATTTATTCCCAGTCCACCAATCAGTCCTTTCATCCATATAACTTCCTTAACACCTTCAATAAGAGCGATGAGTCCAGCTTGAGTTGTAGAAAGTGTTACCACTGACTATGTAATTGCTCTCCAACTTACATCAGTCCCATATAGAGTGAAAACATAACCAAAAACTGATTTTCTAGTGTCCATGTTTCCCACATAATCTAAGTCCACATATCCTTTGATTGGTTCCTTGTCATGATGAGTCTTTTTGAACTTTAAACTTGTTGTTAGTGAGCCATTTAAGTACCTCATAATCCACTGGAGTGCTGACCAATGCAGTGCTCCTGGATCAGTCATAAATTTCCTTACATGATTCACAACAAAAGCCAAATCTGGCCTACTGCAGATCATTCCTTACATTATGTCGCCAACTCCACTAGCGTAAGGGATGATACCCATTCTTTATCTTTCCTCATCAATCTTAGGTGAGTCTTGCATAGACAATTTGAAATTTTGTCCCAAAGGAGTAGTAACATGTCTTGCCTCATGCATTTTATATTTAGTGACAACTTTCTTCAAGTAGGCAGCTTATGAAATAAAAATGCCTCCTTCATTTTGTTTCTTTTTATATACATACCTAAGATCCTATTGGCCTCTCCAAGTTCTTTCATCTCAAACTCATTACTAAGATCAACTTTGAGCCTTTTAATCTGGTCTTTACTTGAGCTTGCAAGAAGGATATCATCCATATAGAGTAATAGATAAGTTGGAGAACATTCTTGACCTTCCTGATAAGCTGGAGAATGTTCTTGGGTTGGATAACGTTATTGACTTTCCTCATTTAGAATGTGATCACAGTTGTCAAAACTACATCTTTGGAAATCAGTTCTTATCATGAAATGATCAAACTTCATGTACCTTTGTCTAGGACTTTGCTTTAGGTCATACAATGACTTTTTAAGAAGACATAATTTGTTGCTGCCTTTTGAAAATTCTTCAGGTTGCTGCATATAAATGGTTTCTTACAGATCACCATGTAGAAATGTTGTTTTGACATCCAACTGCTCTAATTATAAGTCTTGTTGAGTTACAATTGAAAGTTGATTTTGATTGAACAATGATTTACAACATATGCAAATACTTCATTGAAATTTATTCATTCAAGCTGAGAAAATTCCTTTTCAACTAATCTTACTTTGAACCTTATCTTCTCTTGTCCTTGAATGCCTTCCTTTCTCTTGAACACCTATTTTGATTCAATTACCCTTTGACTATTAGGAATGTCAACCAAAATCCAGGTTGGATTTTTTTCTTCTAATGATTGCATCTCTTCATTCGTAGTTGTCATCCAAACTTCTTTGTCTTCACTATTAATGGCTTCCTTGTAATTGCTTGGTTCATTTCCTTGAAGATCTTCTTCATCAATACTTAAAGCATAACAAATTAAATTTGCTTGACCATATCTGACTAAAGGCTTGATAACTCTTCTTTCTCTATCCTTTACCAAGTTGTAATTATCCAAATCTGATTTTGTTGGAACATTATTATCAAGTGATGTAACAATTATATCTTCGTGATTAATCTCTTGATCTTCAGGTGACTCCACCTCAATCTGAACACTCTCAGTATTGTTGTTTGAAGCACAGTCAAACGAAGAACACTCTCCAATGTTCTTTGTTTCTGCAACACTGAAATGGAGAATGTTCTTTGTCAATCATGGGCATTCTTGCTTCATCAAACACTACATCTTTTAATATGATTCACTTAAACACACATTGGTCAATCCTCCACAACTTGTAACCTTTTATTCCTTTAGAATATCCAATGAAAACACATTTGATTGCTCTACGATCCAATTTATCTTGCCTTGTGTGAGCAAATGCTAAAGAGACAAATACCTTCAGATTTAAGTAGTAAGTTGGTTTATCATTCCACGTCTCAATTGGTGGCTTAAATTCAATAGCTAATGAAGGACATATATTGATCAGATGCATTATTGTAAATACAACTTCTCCCTAGAATGTTTTAGGAAGCCCTATGCTCAAGATCATACATCTGACCCTTTCCAAGATTTTTATGTTCATCCTTTCAACAATGCCATTTTGTTGAGGGGTGCCTGCAACTACTCTATGTCTTTGAATACCTTAGTCCCTACAATAATTATTAAACTGCTCTGAAAGATACACCAAGCCATTGTCAGTTCTAAAACATCTCAGCTTAGATTCTTTTTGAGTTCCAATTTGCATATTTCATTCTCTAAATTTCATAAAAGTGTCACTTTTATTTTTAATGACATAGATCCATATTTTCCTAGAATAATCATCAATGATTGTTAAGAAATAAGAACAACTAACATAAGTCTTTGTCCTTGAAGGACCCCATAAATCAGAATGAGCATATTCAAAAGGTCTAGAGGTGTTGTGTTGGCCAACACCAAAACTACCCCTCTTAGACTTTCCTAGAATACAATGATCATAAAATTCCATTTTTTCAATTTTGTCACCATTAAGCAAATTATGTTTTGATAACTCAATTAAGGATCTTTCACTTCCATGTCCTAACCTCATATGCCATTCTAGTAGATGAATACAAACTATAGCTAGCAACATAAGCTTGTGTAATTATGGTAGAACCATCTAAAATTTACAATCCAGTTCTTTTAATACCTTTAACAATGATATCATCTTTATTAATAATAGTCATGATTCCATTCTTTATGGTTGTGGAATATCCTAAACTGTCAAACCTGCAAACAAAAATTAAATTTATTTTTCATTCAGGTATGTACCTTACATCATTCAGTAGTACATCCTTACCATTGAACATTTTGAATATGATTGTTCCATTGCCTTGGAGTTTACATGATTTATAGTTGCCAAGGAAAACGACTCCACCATCACAAAGATCTGTTGATTCAAAATAATCCTTTCTTAGACACATTGGAAAGTAAATCCTGAGTCTAATATCCAATTCTTTTCACATTCATAATTTGAAATCATCAAGGTCTCTGTAGATTCATAACCAGCATTTCCAGAATATTGAGAGAATCTTGATTCATTTCTTTTAGGGAAATCTTTCTTGAAATGTTCCTTCTTGTGATAATGGAAGCACTTATATTTCCCTTCAGACTTTAATTTTCAATTGGACCTATGCTTATTTCCATTTGATCCTTTCTTATCAGTTCTTCCTATGGTCATATTCAGACTTTCAACATGATTATTATTCTTGATCTTGTGTCTTTTATAGCTTTCGCTAGTTTGGATAGAGGTATGCACTTCTTCAAGTGTAATTGTTTGATCTCTTCCAAACATGATAGCATCCTTGAAGTGTTCGTATGAACTGGGTAGGGCATTAAGCAGGATTAGAGCTTTATCTTCATATCTAGCTTGACTTCTAAATTTTCCAAATCATCAAGAATCTTGTTAAAATCAACAATTTGTATTGTAACAAGTTTTTCTTCATTCATCTTAAAAGAAAGCAATTGTTGTTTCAAGAAGAGCCTATTTGAAATTGATTTATTCATGTAGAGATATTCAAGTTTAAGCCATAAGGCTGTTGTTGTTTGTTCTCTTGCAACTTATCTTAAAGCTTTGTCTCCAAGACACAAGATGATAATACTCTTTGCTTTTTGAATCAGTTCTTCCTTTTCATGAGTAGTCATTGGTGTAAGATTAGGCAAGTTACTTGGGTTTATCGTTAGTCAAAAAAGGATAGAAGTGGATTCAGATAAAGTAAGAGCAATACAAGAAATGCCTGCTCCACGCACAGAAAAAGAAGTTTGTGGCTTTTTGGACATATTGAATTACATTGTCAGGTTCATATCGCATCTCACCGCTACATGCGAGCCAATTTTCAAGTTGTTGCGCAAAGACCAAAAGCTTGAATGGAATGAGAATTGTCAAAAAGCTTTCGAAAAGATTAAGCAATACTTGTCAAAACCTCCAATATTAGTACCTCCAGTTCTTGGAAAACCACTTATTATGTACTTAACAGTACTTGACGAGTCAATGGGTTGTGTACTAGGGCAACATGATGAATTTGGTAAGAAAGAACATGTTATTTATTATTTGAGCTAAAAGTTTACCAGCTGTGAAACAAGGTATTCACTACTTGAACGAACATGTTGCGCATTAGCATGGGCTGCTCGTCGGTTGAGGCAATACATGTTATGTCATACAACTTGGTTGGTGTCTAAAATGGACCCAATTAAATACATCTTTGAGAAACCTGCTCTTATTGGAAGGATTTCCCGTTGGCAGATGTTGTTATCAGAATACGATTTGGTATATATTACACAAAAAACTATCAAAGAAAGCACCCTATCGGAGTATTTGGCCCAATAACATGTAGAAGATTATCAATCAATGCAGTGTGAATTCCTTGATGAAGGTATCATGACTTTATTTGAAGATACCGAATCATCTGATAAAGAAAAATGGACTTTGGTGTTTGATGGTGCTTCTAATGCATTAGGGCATGGAATTGGAGCCATTTTGATTTCCCCAGAGAACCAGTTCACTCCATTTACGACTAGATTGTGTTTTGACTGCACAAACAATATTGCAGAATATGAGGCATATGTCATGGGCATTAAAGCAGCCATTGAGTCAAAGATAAACTTTCTTGAGGTATATGGAGACTCATCTTTGGTCATCCATCAAACAAAAAGAGAGTGGAAAACTCGAGATTCCAAATTGATTCGGTATCATACACATATCAAAAAAATTGGTAGAAAACTTCGAGCATATCACTTTTCATCATATTCCTCGAGAAGAAAAGCAATTGGCTGATGCCCTGACCACATTGTCATCAATGTTTAAAATAAGCATCAGTTAAGATGCGTCGGTCCTAAAAATTCAACAAAAGGATAAGCTAGCATATTATAAGCCAGCATATTGCTTATCGATAGAAGAAGAGCTTGATAGCAAACCATGGTTTTATGATATCAAATCCTATGTTAAGAATAAGGAATATCCATCAGGTATTTTAGAGAACGACAAGAGGGTTTTGAGGAGGTTGTCAATGAACTTCTTCTTAAATGGTGATGTGCTTTATAAGAGAAATCATGATATGGTTCTCCTCAGATGTGCGAATCAAGCAGAAGTAGATAAAATTATTCAAGAAGTTCACGAAGGTTCTTTTGGAACTCATGCAAATGGACACACAATGGCAAGAAAAATCTTGAGGGATGGCTATTATTGGTTGACTATGGAATCTTATTGCTTTAGTTACGTAAAGAAATGTCATAAATGTCAAATATATACTGATAAAGTACATGTATCGCCCACCTCTTTGAATGTTTTAACATCACCATGGCCGTTTTCAATATGGGGGATGGATGTTATTGGACTCATCGAGCCTAAAGCTTCCAATGGTCATCGGTTTATCCTGGTAGCTATTGATTATTTCACAAAATGGGTTGAAGCCGCTTCTTATGCCAATATGAAGAGAAGTGTCGTTGTCAAATTCATCAAATGAGAATTGATTTGTCGATATGGTTTACCAAATAAGATAATCACTGATAATGCGACCAATCTGAATAATAAAATGATGAAGTAGTTGTGTGATAATTTTTAAATTCAGCACCATAATTCTCTGCCATATCGTTCAAAAACGAATGGGGTTGTAGAAGCAGCAAATAAGAATATCAAGAAGATCTTACAAAAGATGGTGGAGACATATAAGGATTGACATGAAATGCTTCCCTTTGCATTACAAGGCTATAAAACCTCTGTTCATACCTCAACAGGGGCAACTCCTTTCTCATTGGTGTATGGAATGGAAGCGGTACTTCCCATTGAAGTTGAAATTCCCTCAATCAGATTCTTGATGGATACAAAACTGGAAGAAGTTGAGTGGGTTCAATCACGATTTGACCTTCCACTTCCAGTAAATTCAAATGCAGCCAAAAAATATTATGCTTAAAAAAAATGATAAAACCTGAAAAGGAGATCTAGGCAAAAATTAGAGCATCCCGATGGATTGAAAACTTGGAAGAGTGGTCCATGCAAAAATTAGGAATAAAAAAATAAAGCGCTTCAAACCGGGGCAATTAATATTCTTGCAAGCTGACTAATAGGAGTCCTAAATTACACGAATGACTAGCGTTTGTTATGTCTCCACCTAAAGTTAAACATATCCGTCCTCATATTGTAACCCCTACTTCAATTCTTTTGCTTTCAATGTAACAAATGTACATTTTCCAATATTGTCATTCGGTGTTGTACGTTACACTCCTTATAAACCAATCCAATTTCATTATTGATTGTTCTAGTGTTTCAAAATGTTGTTTTATGATAATAAATGTTGGAATTGGAAATATGTGAAAATATAAAAAGTATTTTAAATATTTTGACACTTGAAAAATATATACACGAGAACTCGTTTTATTCTCAAGATATATGATTGTGTGAAAAATAATAAGGAATGTAGTCATTTAAACAATGGATTTTTGTTTCGCCTCGAAAAAATGGTCTTTTAATAGATACAAAGAGTCATCATGTGGAAACAATATTTGTCTTTATTCATCCGTTGAATCTTGGGGCAGAGAAGAGCATAAGGATCGGGGAATCAAAGAAATGAACAAAAATTGATATTTGATGCATGACACACATAAATCATGCATAATTTACTCATACTCACATGATCCATGCATCTTCATTGGCACTTTACCTATACTCAGTGCATAACACACGCATGAATCGTTCATACCTTATCGTTCGATTTGCAAGAATCATATACTTATTCTCCCTCTTTATTTACCTTCATGATTGGACCAATTATGTTCATGTCGATCTACGCATTAGTAAATAATCCGAAGACGATCACTTTTTTGTTTCTATAGATCTACGCATTGGTAACCAATCTAAAGACGATCATTTTTGTTTTTATAGATTTATGCATCACTAACCAATCCGAAGACAATCATTTTTAATTTCTATAGATCTACGCATCGGTATCCAATCCGAAGACGACCCTTTTTTGTATCTATAGATCTACGCATTGGTAACCAATCAGAAGGCGATCATTTTTGTTTTTATAGATTTACACATCGGTAACCAATCCATAAACAATCATTTTTTATTTCTATAGATCTACACATTGGTAACCAATTCGAAGACGATCATTTTTGTTTCTATAGATTTACACATCGATAACCAATCCGAAGACAATCATTTTTAATTTCTATAGATCTATGCATCGGTAACCAATTTGAAAACGATCACCTTCATTTATGTCGATCTACGCATCAGTAACCAATCTGAAGACAGTCATTTTTATTTCTATCGATCTACGCATCGGTAAACAATCCAAAGACGATCACTTTCATTTCTATCGATCTACGCATCGATAACCAATCCGAAGACGATCATTTTAATTTCTATCGATCTACGCATCAGTAATTAATTCAAAGACAATCATTTTTCACATCTCAATTTTTTTTTTTTGTATCATTCCCACTTTAACATTTCAAGGGCGCTTTAATACGTGCATTTGTTATTGGACAAAATTTAGGTCTTTATATTTACTTATCTTTTACCTGATAACATGAAAACGAATACCATTGTTATTCATATTTTCATATTTTTCAAGTAAAATATGATTAAATAGGGGCAGCTGTAGTACCCCAATTTTGTCCATTTTTTTAAAAAATAAATCAAAAAGGAAAATATATATTAAAAAAGGAAATAAAATAATTACAATAAATAGGCTCATCAATTTACAATACCAAATCAAATTACGATTTTAAATTACAATTACAACCATAAATATTAAGTCAAATGAAATTACAATTTAAAAAGAAAAAGAGAAAAAGCCATGCCAGCTGCTACATGTCTTATTTGTTTTCCTTTTGCTACATTGCCTTGCTTTTGTTCCAGCTGCCTGCCTTATTTGAATTTTTATGTTGCTGCATTGCTTGAAGCACTATCCTTGTGCCTTTTGTAACTAATTAAAAACATAATTTTTATAAGTCAACCATTGTACACATGATAAAAATTAAAAGACAAAATTCTAAGTTTGAAACAAAAAAACTAAAAGACAAATGTGGTAGAATCATGTACACAAATTAACCAAATCTGCAAATAAAAGTGATCTTTAACCTAACGAATCAACTCTGTCCAAACATATGAACATAATCAAATAAAAACAAAATAAGCTAAAATTATGAAGGCATCAGAGGTGCAGAAAAATGCAGATGATGAGCAAAGAAAACGAAACATCAAACTAGGAACTGAAAACAGAGGCACAAGCAAGAAAACAACTAAATAGATAAAAAAAAAACTCTATAAATACACCTTATCAAATTTCAAAAAAGAGGATGAGGAATATGAGATTAATTATACTAAAAAATACACATACAAAGAAGGAGAAGGGGAATAAATCAGAGGGAGTTTTAGTAACAAACAACAAACACGAAACAAATATATATGTTGCTATTTATCATCATCATCAAACAATCACTCATTTTATTTTAAAAAAAATGTGTAGACTTTTTATTTAATGAACGAAACATATGATGCCATCTTCTTCGTTGTTGCCATCGCCGATGTCACTGTCGCCACTGTCGTTGTCGGCGTTGTCACCGTCCCTGAGGTCGCCGTCGCCGACGTTGTCGTATATGTGTTCTTCTTTGTTTTCTCGCTTTTTAACTCGGTCACAGCTGATGCATGTTGCTCTTCCATTCGCCAACCCAGTTGATGCATTTTGTTTTGCCCTCAACCAACCCAGCCGCACCTGAGGTTCATTCTGCCATCAGCCCCAACCCAGCCTCAATTAGTAATTAGGGTTTTCAGTTTTATATTTGGACCATTTTATTTTGTGAAGTTAAGTTGGACTAAGTTTCTCAACAAAAACTTGTTCACCCCATTTAAAACTGATGACTCTTCATTGTATGCATAATTTTTATTGATTTTAGTCTTATTTATCTTTAATCATTAGTTAATTTAATGAGTTATTTAATATATTTTGTTGATTTTAGTTATTTGATTTAATAAAATGTTTATGTTCTTATTTGCTTAATTAAGTAGAGATTTTTCGTAGTTTTGCGTTGTTACTTTGTTTTAGTGCAGTGCTGAATTTTGGTGAGAAATCAACATGACCTATATGGAGTATTTCAGCCATATCTAGAGTTCTAGATGTCCACTTAGTGTCACTCCAAGTTCTAATGAAAGCTACGATCCATATCTACAACTTTCATGAAGACACCGGGACCCAAATCAGACGCGAAAGATGCGTAAAATGCAACATACGTCAGACATCAGATGTTGTGCGCCTAGAGCGCGCCCTGCGCGCCTGAAGCGCATTTCCACCCAGTCAGTACTGTCAATACACGCCCGGAGCGCAAAGACTGTGCCTGGGGCGCGTGACGCGGATCAGTAATCATAAAAACACAAATTTTTTACTGTTTAGGGATCTTTTTGACTGTTGAGAACTTGGGAGACTTGTGCCTAAGCAGAGAAACTAAAAGACGGCCGTTTCTAACGCCATTGAAGCAATTTTATCAAGAATCATCCATGAATCATTCTTGTAATTTTTCTTTAATCCTTATCTTTTGTATCTCTGCCAGGAGTAACTAAACCCTATTTGTTAGGGATGAGTGTAACCAGATGAAACCCTTATTTTTCTGATTTGATTTCTAGTTATATGAATGAGTTTATTGAATTATTTTTCTCATCTCTGTGCTTAATGCTTTTTATTGCTTGATCAACATTAAAATGTTCTACGATTTGTATTTTGAAACGGAAGTGGACTTTACGAATGCTTGAGATGAGAAATTCATGAATTTGTAGTCTAGGGATAGATGCAGGTCATGAAACCAATTAAATTAGTTACATAGCAATAATTTACAAGAGAATTTCTATACGGTAATGCTTAATTCTAATCTTAAATCTACTAAGGAATTAGGGGTTACTTTGGAATTAAAGGTTCTGTTACTAAGACATTAGGGCAAGAATAATAAAGAGAATTCGGTAATAATTCAATAAAGGAATTCAGTAACTAGGATCAAATTAGACACCAAGGTTGGATTCGAAGTGAAACTCATCCCTGACATTTTTCTCATTATAAATGATCAGTTTTATTATTGTTGTTAATTTCAAATATTATTTCAATCAACTTGGGAACCTTTTGTTCAATTTTAGTAATTAAATATAATTCAATAGTAAAACGCAATCCTTGAGTTCGACACTCGGTACTACCATTTTATTATTACTTGCAACGATTCAGTACACTTGCTGAAACGCTATCAAGTTTTTGGCGCCGTTGTCGGGGATTGCCATATCACTATTGAATTTAATTTATTTACTTAATTGAAATTTTTTGCTCTGCAATAAAATTTTTGATTTTATTTTTTTTATTTTTTATTTTTGATTTTTTACTTTTAAAAAAACATCTTTTATTTTCTATTTTTATTTGTTGAACTTGCTAATGTCATGTCTAGTGGTTTTTCTCTTCTTTGTTTGAGATAACTATGCGCTGTAGAGCATGGAAGATTATGATGATGATATTCTACTACAATTATATGAAGAGTGTGATACTTGTCTTATATCGGGTATATGTCGCATGATTGATGGGCAAATCTTGAGCTATACATTTTCAAAATATCACCCTCATATCCTACCATGGAAGCCTCTTAGGTGTGACTTTTGTGGAGAAGCACATAAGAATAGACATTGTTTAGATGACCTTGATGAACTAATAGAATATGAAGATTTTTTTCTCAAAGTTACAGAAAACATCGAGTATTACATTCAAAAGATAAATTGGGAACAAATTCTACCTCCTAAAACTCTATCCAAAGAATCAGATGACAAAGACTTTCACATTACGGACGTTTTGGTTGAATTCATGAAGAATAACATGGTTTCAATTGAAAGATTTGAAAATCAATGTGAGAGGTTATTTGAGCAAGTGGGTAAGTTTGAGAAGATGGAGGAGAAGTTGAAAATTGAAGATAATTTCATTGTTGTGGTAGAAGAAGATAAGCAAGAAGAAAAGACGAACAAGGAAAAGAAAAAAGAAGAGATTGATAAAGTTCGAGATTCAATCTATGCCTTGTTCATCAATGTCCAATTGAGAAGGACATGGAAGCAACACGTTTTATTTCTTAAGTTCATGGAATTTCTACCAAACAAAAAGAAAAAGAAGGATGATGTGTTCTTCCTGTCATATATGCCACCTTGACAATAGTTGAGGCGTCAAACTAATGACTTTAAAGAAACGTTTCGTGGGAGGCAACCCACAGGTAGAGGTAACTTTTATTTTTTGCAATCTTATTTTTGTTATTTAGATGTGTTTCTTTCTAATTGTGTGTAAACGTGCACTATGACGAAGAATTATTAACAACTTGCATTTGGTCTTAAGTTTTATGTTTGACATTTTGAAATTTAAACTATATTTCTTTGCTCATATCATTGCTCAATTCGATAAGTTTCACTAATTCATGCATTGTTGATTAGTGCTTGGTTGTTGAAGTCTAACTCGCATTTAAAAAAAAACACTAAATAAATTTTGTAGTGGCATGTTTGGCATCATTTAGATAATTTATACTCTTTCTTATTATCCTTGCTATGGGAGCTTTTGAGCCTAAACACTTAAATTCTTTGTTGTGTGATTATCCAGACGTGTATTATCCCTTCAGAACTTGCACTAATTCTGACTTGCATCACTTGTAATTTATGCATACATTGAGGCAATTTTATTTGGTCGTTTGAGCCTTTCTAACTACCCTATGAAAATGTTATCCTTTGCTAGCCCCTTTGAGCCTTGCCCCTTTATTTCGGTTACTAGCCATATTACAAAACAAAAACCCTACTTCAATTACATCACCTTACTTGGAGTTAGGTAGAAATTTTTTGTCTTGTCTTGATCAAATTCTAAGTTTGGGATTGCTCATGGGATAGCAACCTTTTAAGTTTGGGGTGGTGATTCTCAAAAAAAAAAAAAAAAAAAA
>JBBPBS010000529.1:234584-273845 GCA_037974835.1 Cicer judaicum | reverse complement strand
TTTAATCATAGACCATCTAATTAATTAAAATTGAAATGTTTCATCATCAAAATTAATATTTTTCAATTAGCATAAGTCTAATTAAGTTAGAATGAATAGTTGAATCACTAAAATTAAAATTGTAAGTTGTATGTAATCTAATTATTTAAGACTTAACCATTGTATCTTCAAAACTTAAAGTTTCTCAATCATAGTCACTATAATTAATTAAAATTAAACCGTCAGATAATCGAAATTATAATTTATTTGTCATATTTAGTTTATTTAGGTTAGATTTAACAGTTGTATAATAGAAATTAGATTTTCTAAGTCATATTTAGTCTAATTATGTTAGATTAAACTCTTGAATCATTGAAATTAGAATTTCTTAGTCATATTTAGTATAATTATGTTGGATTAAATTGTTGGATAATTTAAATTAGAATCTCTAAGTGATAGTCAGTCTAATTAGTTAAGAATGAATCATTAGACATCAAAATTATAATTTATAAGTCATAGTTAGTCTAAACAGTTAATATTGGACCGTTTCATCGTTATATAATTTCTTAGTCATATTTAGTCTAATTAGTTAAGATTGAATTGTTGGATTGTGGAAATTGCAACTTATTAGTCATAGTTAGTCTAATCAATAAAGATCAGATCATTTGATCGTCAAAATTAGAATTTTTAAGTCATATTTAGTCTAACTAGTTAAGACTGAAATGTGTGATTGTCGAAACTGGAATTTTAAGTCATAGTTAATGTAATTAGTTATGATTTGATAGTTTGGTTGTCCAAATTGAAATTTAAAAGTCATATCTAGTCTAACAAATTAAGTTTGAACCGTTGAATCATCAAAATTAGAATTTATAAGTCATAGTTAGTCTAATTAGTTAAGATTGAATTATTTAATCGTCGAAATTAGTCTTTCTTAGTCATATATAGGCTAATTAGTTTAGATTTAATTATGTGATCGTCGAAATTAAATTTTCTAAGTCAAAATGAGTTTAATTCATTATGATTGGATAGTTGGATCGTTGAAATTAGAATTTATAAGTAATAATTAGTTTATTTTGTTAACATTGAACCGTTAGATAATCGAAATTAGAATTTTTAATTGTATTTAGTCTAATTTCTATCATTCGATGGTTAAACTTCAAATAATTCATAATGACGTAGAATTAACCCTCATCTCTAACCTAATCGAAGGAAATCACTCTTCTCAAGGGAGGTAGGACTCTTCAGACCGTGTGGCGTTTAAACCGCATCTCTTTGTGAAATATAATATTCATCTATGTGGAGTTTAAACATCATCTCTATGTGAAGTTTAATACTCATCCATGTGGAGTTTAAACCTCATCTCTTTGTGAAGTTTAATACTCATCCATATATGTGAGGTACAAGACCCATCCGTGTGGAGTTTAAACCTCATCTCTTTGTGAAGTTTAATACTCATCTATATGTGGGTTCCAAGACCCATTCATGTGGAGTTTAAACCTCATCTCTTTGTGGAATTTAATATTCATCCATGTGGAGTTTAAACCTCATCTCTTTGTGAAGTTTAATGCTCATCTATATATAGGGTACAAGATCCGTCCGTGTGGAGTTTAAACCTTATCTCTTTGCGAAGTTTATTACTCATCCATATATGGGGTACAAGACTCGTCTGTGTGGAGTTTAAACCTTATCTCTTTGTGAAGTTTAATACTCATCCTTGTGGAGTTTAAACATTATCTCTTTGTGAAGTTTAATACTCATCCATGTAGAGTTTAAACCTTATCTCTTTGTGAAGTTTAATACTCATTTATATGGAGCGTAAGCTCATCTCCAACAAACACAATCAAAATCATTCATATTTATAACAATCATATTCGTAAAATCGTATTTATAATATAATATTTTATTTGAATATATAATAACAACAATCATTCAAGAAGATATAATAAAACAATCTTTGAAAAAATATATATATCTCAAACACACACAATCCAAATAATTCACGTTTTTAACAACCATATTCGTAAAATCATATTTATAATATAATATTTCATTTGAATATATAATAACAATGATCATTCAAGAAAATATAATAAAACAATTTTTTTTAAAGAATATATATGTCTCAAATGCTTTAAATCCAAATAATTCATATTTTAACAACTATATTCGTAAAATCATATTTATAATATAATATTTCATTTGAATATATAATAACAATAATCATTCAAGAAAATATAACAAAACAATCTTTTTAAAGAGTATATATTCAAACAATCATAAAAACGGTAATTCAATAAGCAATAGTAAACAAACCAATTCATAATCTATTATTATAGTTCATAGACTTCCAATTTTAATAGAGTTAGGTTTTTGACAAAATATATTTTTATAAGAAAATACCATTCATAATATATAACTCTTTTTCCATTCTAAATTTCCAAAATAAATGTACCATAAAAAGTTTCGTATGTGTTAGTCATTACTAACTACTGCTACTGCAAACACAATCATACTTTCGTTCCTCTTTATGGTGGCATATGCAGTTCTCTCTCTATTGAGTTTTTTTATTTTCTTCTTTGTATGTATTTATAATTAAATATTTATAAGATAGTTTGACTAGGTATCCTATATTTTCCCCACTAAACTCTTGGTTGTTACAAATAAAATAAATACATATTGAATTCATATAGAATTGTTTGTTTGGTTTTATTTGACTCCTTGATAATAGATAATTAGCTAGCAAAAGTTTATTATAATAGTTTATTTCTTAATATCTATTTCACATAAACCGTTAACAAACAAAACAAACTTCCTATTATTGCAGTTTCAAACAAACAACAACTTACTAATGTTACCTTATTTTAAGCAAATTAATAGTTGATATAATAATAATAATAATAATAATAATAATAATAATAATAATAATAATATAATCATAATAATCTATAAATTAGAGTATTTAAAATTCTAATTATTTTTAATCATTTAATTTAGGATGCTACATTTTCTCCCATCCTTAAAGAAATTTCGTCCCCAAAATTTATGTCAAAGTGAATAAAACCAAAGTGACCCAACTTGTGCAAGTATAAAGAATCTGATGTACTTGCATCAGGGAGACTTGGATACTGTCATTTGACTTCTTCCTCTGATTCTGAAGTAACCATCTCTGGCGTATAGATCTAAGATTAAAGATTAAATTATCTTTTAATTGGACTAACTCGGGAGCTATCACGTGTGAATGGTCTAACACATATGCTCAGGGTTGAGAAACAAGAAAGACATCGTAAAGGTTATATTCATGTGGAGGAAGAGCTAATTGATAAGTAGCATACCTACTCTCTTTAGAATTTAAAAATGACTCATGAAACAAAAGTTTTATTTTATTTTTGACTTTCATTGGCCTTCTCACCCCAGTCTTAGAAAAGACTCTTAAGAATCCATGTGTCTCTTCTTGAAATTCCAATAGTTTTCTTCTTTTGTCAACATAACTCTTTTCCCTACTTTGAGTCGTATGCATCCTTTCCCTAATTAGTTGAATTCTACTAGTGGTCTCTTGCACTAAATAAGGTCCTAACAAAGACTTATCCCTAATTTCACACTGATACACTTGTGTGAGATCTACACTTTCTTCCGTAAAGAGCCTCATATAGTGTCATACCTATACTAGAGTGATAATTGTTGTTATAAAAATAGTCTAGTAGAGTGTCCAACTCTCACCTTCATCCTGAACACAAGCTCTTAGCATATCCTAAAGAGTTTGGATAATTCACTTTGATTGATCATCTGTTTGTGGATGGTAAGCTGTACTAAATCTGAGTCTAATAGCAAAAGCTCTCTGAAAAGCTTTCCCAAAATCTAGAGGCAAATCGTGGATCACTATCTAATATTATAGAGGTGGGTATACCGTGTAACTTTACTATCTCCTTAATATAAAGCTCAACTAGTCTATCTAAACTATAGGTTGTTTTAATTCGTAGCAAATGAGTTGATTTGGTCATTTGATTAACTATCATCCAAATGGCATCAAAATCCATAAACATCATATCCCTTTTCCACTCAGGAATTTCTAAAGATTGTAACAATCCTTAAGGATTTTGGTGATCAATATTAACCTTCTGACATAACAGACAAACACACAAAACCCGTACATTTTTCTCAAATCCTACTACATTTTAGTTATTCTTGGGTACATTGTGAACTTATTGTTATGAGCTTTCTCTAAAATCTTATCCTTAAGAATCTCCTCCTTAGGAACAACGATTTTATCCTTAAACAACACTAAGTCGTCACCAAATAAGGTATAGTTCTCGTTGTCCACAAGAGAATGTGGTACTTTAGCTAATAGGTGTTCATTTTGTATTATCCATGTCAAGTTATTATTGATTTCTAGCCTATTCTGATTCAAGCTTAAAGCATTATGGGACACATCTAAATTCATATCTTTAAATTACTTTATTAGACTTGTCTCTTGTACCATCATACAAGCTACACGTAGTGATTTTCTATTTAGAGCATCAGCCACTACATTATCTTTTCCAAGGTGATATTTCAACACAAAATCGTAGTCCTTAAGGAACTTCATCCACCTTCTTTGTCTCATATTTAAATCCTTTTGATCAAACAAATACTTAAGGTTTTTATTATCACTAAAAACCTCAAATTTCGCTCTATACAAGTAATGCCTCCAAATTTTAAGAGCAAGGACTACAACTGCTAATTCAAGAAAATGGGTTGGATAATTTGCCTCTTGGAAATTATCCTCACACTCTTAGTCCCACACAAAAGTTTTCTCTTATTTTGTCAACTTGGTGAGAGGTAAGACTAGATTAGAAAACCTCTCTATAAATTTCCTATATTAACCCGTCAATCCTAGGAAATTTCTTACTTCAATCATTGATATAAATTGGGGCCAACTTAATATTGAATTTATCTTACTAGAATCAACTGCTACTCCCTCACTAGAGATGATAAGTCCTAAAACCTCACATCATCAAGCCAGAAGTCACATTTCTCAAGTTTTGCATACAACGTGTTTTCTCTCAAAACTTTCAATAATATCCTTATGCTCACCCAAGCTCCCAAAGTGGATTAAAATATCATCGATGAATACCACCACAAACTTATCTAATAAAGGCCTAAAAGTTTGGTTCATGTAATCCATAAAATAGAAAGGGCATTGGTAACTCCAAAATGCATCACTACATACTCATAGTTATTGTATCTTGTCCTTAAAGTTATGTTAGGAATATCTTCACTTTTGACCCTAATTTGATGGTACCCATACCTCAAGTCTATTTTTGAAAATATTGATGCTCCTCTCAATTGGTCTAAGAGGTCATCTATCCTAGGCAAGGGAATTTTTTATTCTTGATGGTAACTTGATTTAATTTTCTATAGTCTACAAATAACCTCATAGTCTTACTAGGAGGGGCACGTCTTTACTTGTCATTTGAAATTATGGGTAAAGGGTGTAGATTTTTATGAAATTTATAGCCTTTATTTTAGAATTTCTTTCCACTAGAGATAAACTTCTCCTTCAATTTCTCAGCTTTGCAGCTCAGACTTAATTCCTTACTCAAATTTGATCGTCTTCCACTCGTTTTGGGGATTGTTCCTAAGATAACAAGAGTATCTTGATGTAGCTTCAAAATTTGGCGACATACTCTACATCTGAAATATCCCCATGACGAATATGAATAAACTTTATTTCCTTTTGAATACGAACATTGTGGATAATATACTTCTCTAGAAATAACTTCTGAAACCTATCCTTAGTAAAATAATCTCGTTTTGTCAGCATACCTCCTCTAATACAAATCCACCAATGCTCAACATCAGACTCTGATGTATAAACAACAATCCCATTTGTTAGTGTCAAGACAATGCATGATGCTAAAGATCTTCACTAACTTCAACAACCACACTTGTGCTTTGATTGGATCATAAGTGACCTCAAAAAGGTGGTGGATTGTTCTTTCGAAATTCAAAAAGCCTAATATATTGAGGGTCTACGTCTATTACTGATTCGATATTGGGTCCTCTCAAATGAGGGAGAATCTTCATCTATTCTCTATGGTTGTCACAATCAAGCAAAGAGCCTTAGCAAATGTGTCATTCGTACCTCGCTTGTTACTCGTCATAAATATGCACACCACCAATCAAGCACTTGGTTGACTAGACCTAATATAACAGCATACAAAATGTATGACTATAACGACTAATCCTATAAGTCCAAGTTTTGATTTTTTTTAATAAAAATTAATAATAAAGTAAAATAAACCCACACCACAATCTGATCTAAATTCGAACTACCTCTGATACCAAAATGTAACGCCTAGTTACATGGGTATAAAAATTGAGATAATAACGCGGAAAAAACTCATAAATTATATAAGAGAATAAGGTATTGTAATAAATAATGAATTATTAGAAAGAAGTAATGTTATGAAATCTCAAAATAAATCCTTACAACTGAAAAATCTTTAATAAGTAAAATATTCAAAACTGGGCAAATAGTATCTTATCCTGACATAAAGTACGATGTAGACATTATGTCTACTTATACTTGATCTATTAACCTAATCGAAAGAAATCACTCTTCTCAAGGGAGGTAGGACTCCTCATCTCTCGATGTTTCCAATGGTCTCAGTATCTAAAAACAAAATTTTAATGAGATACAAAATCCCAGTGAATAATACACATAATTTTAAAACAAGTATTATTCTCAGCCGGAGCGGTTATCAATAAGTCGATCATGGCACCTGCCTTCATCCAAAAATATTCTTTAGAACTATTCATGATATTACTAAGATTTCTCTATAATAACCAACTCCTTCCAATAATTAATAAAAACTCATGAATTAAATTAACGATAATTCACATCTGTCATAGTCAAATAATTCCAATATACACATTTATTCTGCAGAAAATAATCAATCAATGTCATGATGGAGATATACTCCTTCTGCACTAGCTCATCCAGCGTGGGGTACAAGACCCATCTATGTGGAGTTTAAACTTCATCTCATTATGGAGTTTAAACTTCATCTATATGTGGGGTACAAGACCCATTTGTATGGAGTTTAAACCTCATCTCTTTGTGAAGTTTAATACTCATCCATATGTGGGGTACAAGACCCATCCGTGTGGAGTTTAAACCTCATCTTTTTGTGAAATTTAATACTCATCCATGTGGAGTTTAAACCTCATCTCTTTGTGAAGTTTAATACTCATCCATGTGGAGTTTAAACATCATCTCTTTGTGAAGTTTAATACTCATTCATATATGTAGGGTACAAGACCCATCCGTGTGGAGTTTAAACCTCATCTCTTTATGAAATTTAATATTCATCTATATGTGAGTTACAAGACCCATCTGTGTGGAGTTTAAACCTCATGTCTTTGTGAAATTTAATACTCATTCATGTGGAGTTTAAATCTCATCTATTTGTGAAGTTTAATTCTCATCCATATATGGGGTACAAGACCCGTCCGTGTGGAGTTTAAACCTCATCTCTTTATTAAGTTTAATACTCATCCATATATAGGGTACAAGACCCGTCCGTGTGGAGTTTAAACCTCATCTCTTTGTGAAGTTTAATACTCATTCATGTGGAGTTTAAACCTCATCTCTTTGTGAAGTTTAATACTCATTTATATGAAGCGTAAGCTCATCTCCAACAAACACAATCAAAATCATTCATATTTTTAACAATCATATTTGTAAAATCGTATTTATAATATAATATTTTATTTGAATATATAATAACAACAATCATTCAAGAAGATATAATAAAACAATCTTTCACAGAATATATATATATCTCAAACACACACAATTCAAATAATTCACGTTTTTAACAACCATATTCGTAAAATCATATTTATAATATAATATTTCATTTGAATATATAATAACAACAATCATTCAAGAAAATATAATAAAACAATCTTTTTAAAGAGTATATATTCAAACAATCATAAAAACAGTAATCCAATAAGCAATAGTAAACAAATCAATTCATAATCTAGTATTATAGTTCATAGACTTCCAATTTTAATAGAGTTAGGTTTTCAACAAAATATATTTTTATAAGAAAATACCATTCATAATATCTAACTCTTTTTCCATTCTAAATTTCCAAAATAAATGTACCATGAAAGTTTAAAGGGTGTAATTACTCTCCTCTTGAAGTGTTCTTTTATAAAAAAAATTGTATGTGTTAGTCGTTGCTAATCACTGCTAGTGCAAACGCAATCATACTTTCGTTCCTTTTTATGGTGGAATTTGTAGTTCTCTCTATTGAGTTTTTTATTTTTTTTCTTTGTATCTATTTATAATTAAATATTTATAAGATAGTTTGACTGGATATCCTATATTTTCCCCACTAAACTCTTGGTTGTTACAAATAAAACAAATACATATTGAATTCATATAGGATTGTTTGTTTGATTTTGTTTGACTCCTTGATAATAGATAATTAGGTAGCAAAAGTTTGTTATAATAGTTTGTTTCTTAATATCTATTTCACATAAATCGTTAACGAACAAAACATACTTCCTTTTATGACAGTCTCAAACAAACAACAACTTACTAATGTTACCTTATTTTAAGCAAATTAATAGTTGATATAATAATAATAATAATAATAATAATAATAATAATATAATAATAATAATAATAAAAATAAAAATAATAATATAATCATAATAATCAATAAATTAGAATATTTTAAAATTCTAATTATTTTTAATCCTTTAATTTAGGATGTTACATTAGCCCCTGCAAAATAAATTTTTAATTTAAGTCGCTATAAAATACAAAAGTTTTTGTTTTAGTCTCTAATGCTTAAATCGTTCCGGTTGAGTAGTTATTGAGTTTAAACACAGTCCTTGCAAAATCAAAGAAATTTGGTTTTAGTTCCTACAAAACAAATAAAGAATTGTTTATGTCATAGTAAAATGCAAAACGATTGATTTTAGTCCCTATATAATAAATAAAAAAATATTAAATACGTTTTGTCTCTATAAGTATATCATTTTTTTTCGTCTTTGTAAAATCTAATTTTTAAAAAGGGTTAAATAAATTTATTTTGTATTGACTAAAACACATTTTTGCATTTTACTAGGACTAATTACATATTTAAATCTCAGTATGTAAGGACTAAAATCAAATTTCATGAATTTTAAAATTTGTTGGGACTAAGTTTAATGCCATTAATTATTTAATTTGTGGGGACTAAGATTAATGTCATTAATTATTTAATTTGTGGAGGCTATGGATAAAATGAAACCGTTTGCATTTTGCAGAGACTTAAACTAAAAAATTTATTTGGCAATGGCTAAAATCAAATTTTGTGTATTGGTGGCAACTAATTGCATATTTAAACTTTAAAAAATTAATTTATTTCTTGAGACAAAATAGAAAAATTAGGACTTAACTCTAATATGAGTAATATAAAGCATTGATGATCAAATAACTGGTTGATATTATATGCACATGTATATTCAATCCTAAGTAGTTACAATATCAACCATTGATTCATTCATTTTAAAAACTTTTTACTTTATATGAACCAAATTAGAAAAATAGAAATATGAGTACTTAAATTTTTGCTTCAATGTTTATTCACTTTAAAAGAGTCAAATCTTAATATAGAGGTTTTTTCTCGTAAAAATTTTTTGAAATATTACACTGTACCCCCTCCCCTCTACACTACACCTACCCCATAAATCTAATGAGTTGTAAAGTTACTTTTATAGAGCTTTATATTTAACACATCGTGATAGTAGTTTGTAGTTTTTAATGTTATTTATAATGAACATTATTATTGTCATTTTTAATATTATTTGTGATGAACAACATAAGTTAATAACTAAAGAAAATTAGAAACTAAAATGGACTAATAACAAGTGATTTTATTTATGGTCCATACAAAATGTGTCGGTGCAAAATCAATATTCATCTAAAGACATTTCATCTATGGGTTCTTTTGGCGGATCGCGTTTAACATGTGTCATATACCGTAATAAATATCCATTGTTGTATACGTTTTGCTGTTGCCAAAGAAGTTGTCTCATCTGTACCAAATTTCTTCAAAGGTGCAATGTTTGACATTTGAAACTTATCTTTCATCTTTAACTGCAAAATCATTTGAAATAATAAATATTAATTTTATTATTTAAAAAATTAAGTATTACTTAACAAAATAATGATATCATTTTATCTTAACTCAATGAATTAGGTCAACAAAACCAATACATATAATACAATCATTTGTTGTCGATCCTAAATATGAGTCCTCATAGGAAAACAAGTCATAAAATGTTCGACCAAACGTGACTAGAATAACATGTCATTATTGTAACCCATATATGGACATTTATTTCTCTAAATGTCGAATACTCAGTATTATTATCTTTAAATAGTCTTTGACTTCTTTAATGCGTCATGAAAACATCTATGACTTATACAAGAAGCAATCTCCTGATACAAACTATGGTGGACCAAAGACACCAAGACTCCTCACCATGTTCAAACAATGATACAATAGCTTGATAACCACAATATCCACCAACAATCACATTAATTATGTCATCAATGTTTGATGGAATAATATTATAAAATTGTCTCAAGAACATATGTATTGAGGATTGAGAGGGTTTCTTCATCGAGGATTGAGAATGTTGCTTCTTTGATGAATGAGAGAGTCTCGTCTTTAATGATTTAGATGGTTGAAACTAGATGTTCATAATATGTTGCATCAATATGCTCATAGTAAGAAGGGTCTCGATGTACATCATATCCATTAGACTTTTTACATGGACTCTTCTTTTAGACGTCTTAGATTTTAACTTTTTCATGTGGTGAACACATTGAATTTGTAATCGGAAAAGAAATTTCATGCATCTTACTCTACAACACTTTTTTTTCCTATAACATCAAGTAGCCGAAAGTGTTTCCACAATTCATCATCTCATTAAAATGTTCAATTTTGATTCATCAACTTGATCTTAAGTGAGTTCACATTGAAACAGCAATATCAATCACAAGGAATAGGGTTTGAATTGTGATTCCTTTTTAAAATATTAATTCCTGCTTTCCATTTATACTAACTCAAGATCAATTTTGCTTACTCATAAAAATGTAGTACATTCTTGGTTAGATAAAAATAAATGAAATAAATTATTCCTACGTGATTAGTGATAGTGAGTGAGAGAAAAATAAATGATAGGGATAAGAGAATAACACAATAATGTATCATAGTTCACCAAATTTGGGCTACGTTCAGTCTTCACAATTTGTGAGTTTTTCCACTAATGTGCTTTACATAAGAACATTCTTGATTTTACACAATCTTCCTTAATCACTCTTAATCAGTTACAACATTCATCTTTCAATCTTGAAAGCATTTTTACAATTTCCTTTCAATTTATAAACGATTTTTACAAGTTACCTTTAAAACAAAAATGATTTTTACAATACACTCAAACTATATTAAAAAATATATTTTAGTTTCAAATGGAATTATGATTGAATGTTGTAGGATTAGAATCTACTCAACACTTGTTCGAGATTGATTATCTACAATAACTCAACAAAGATATCGTTGAATATAGTATAAAAAAATTGGAGCTTTTACTTTAGTGAAGAGTTTTGATTGCACTTAAAACTCTTGCTATTGTCTTCACGTTGATGTTCCTTTTATAGACATGATGAAGGTTAGAGAAAGCTCATTAAAACTTGTTACTAATCTTTAAGAAAGACATATATTTAGAATGCTATTTAATAGACACGTGTTCTATTTAATTCATAACATTCTTCATTTGCAACCAGAATGTTATTAGTTTTGTGTTTGAATGAACAACGTGATTCAGAATTTAGTAGTTATCTGGTGTTACTTATTTGCCTTACACGCATGTTGGTATTTCTTCAAAAGGCGTGATAATAGTGTGATTTTCATCCTTGTTGTCCTAGTTGTACTTGTTCATAGGTCATTAATTTCGAGATTGATTTGATAATTGTTCTTGATGTTGTTTTGCTTCTTTGGGCCTTTAACTATATTATGGGTTTGGTCATTGTTTTGAGTAGTCTTGATATTCAATTATATTAAGATATGGATTTTGAAAAATGATTCATCTTACTCTTGTCCTTAAAACGAATTATTCATAATGATTTTGATAAACCAGAATGACACTATTATAAACCAAAATGATCTTAATTTTCCCAAACTGGTCTTGATTACTCAAAATAATCTTGTAATCAATTTAGAGTTCACTTAAGGCATTATTTACATTAATTTATATCATAGTGTGATCATTGATTGTCATATGAGTGTACTTGACACATACCTTTGAATCATTCACTCAAAAATATAAGTTAAATAGCAACACAATCATAATCATGATTAGAGATTAATTAACTTGTTTGTTTATCTTCAAAACACTTGATTTAGGATTTTGCCTCAACACACACTCTATGCTTAATTTCCTCCGTTGAATATGCATTTAATCTAGAGGAATTGACTCATCCATTAATTTATATTGTATCAACTCACAAGCATAAGGTAACTCATATGTTCTTCTAAGAGTGCAACCACATATGTATTTGTCGATACCCACCCACTCAACTTTCTCATATTCTTCAGCAATGCGTCTTTGATCTTGTTTTGCTACAAATGTATTCAATCTATGATAAAATGGATTGTTGTTTTCATGTTCGTTATCAAAGAAACTTTTTTGAAATGCGCCCATGGTTTTCTTAAATTGCAACATTATTATATTGTTCATAGTCTCCCCACATTTACATATGTCACCAATGTTATGTTGCAACATTGACTTCAATTTTCAATTAACAGACTCAATCATATCATTAGAGAAAAATTGTCACCATGAAGCAATTCAACAACATATAGTAAAATTACAAATTTGATTTTATAGTGATGTGACATATTTGCTAGTCGTTATGTTCCCGAAATGCATCACTCGATTAGTCCAATCTGGGAAAATTAAACCAAACAAAACCATCAACAAAATTTGGATTTCAAACTAAACAAAACGATAAACATTTTAATTTTTTGGCAACATAAAAAAAGAATATACAAGTGCAACATAATCAAAATAGAAAACCATCAAAATAGAAAAATGAAACAATAATCAAAATAGATAACAATCAAAGTATAACAAAATTAGAAATAACAATCAAAACTTTACTGAATGTACAACACAATAGGAAACAGTAAAAAAATAGAAAGAAAGAAAAAAACAACAAAAAAGAATAAACTTTGTTACCTCAATGGAGAAAAATAAATTGTGATAGAAAAAAAATTGGGACAAAGAAACGAATAGGAGGTCACGGTGGTGAGAAATGGTTGAGAGAGAGAAAATGAATGAGTTATGAGAGAAATAAAGATCTAGGAGAGAAACAGTTGTAGGTTGTGGCGGCAAGGAGAGAGAGTGAGGTGAAAGGCGACGAGGTGGGCAGTGCAATTTCAATGAGTGAGTCGTGGGCGACGAGGTGAGAACTGATGCAAATGATACCATATTGTCATATAATAGTGAGTGTGAGTGGATGAGAGGTTGTTGCGGCATAATGTGATGTATGTGTGAGGATATCGCTAGGGTTTGGAATTGAGCTTAATGAGTGATGAGTCTGATTGTTGTATAAACAAAAGTTGTCTTATTGGGCAAGATTTTTATGTAAAAAATAAATATATAAAAAAATATGAATAGTGTTGGTTTGGTTCGATTTTTATTGGTTTTTAAAACTTAATACAATACCCGAACCAATAATCTTTGGTTTACATTGGTTTGATTTGGTTTTTTACCTGACCAAAAATAACAAATAATTTTGGGGTTGGTTTGATTTAGATGTTCGGATTGATTAAATTTATTTTGACCACTTACACCCCTACCATGTTAAAAAATCTTGTGCACTAACTCAATTAGCCCGTCTAAAGAAAACAAATATATAAAATCCTTTTGAATAAACAAATTAGAATCAAAACCATATTTCGCACCATGGTTAAGTTAAACTTTCCCATACTTCAAACCCATATCTTTGGCAAATCCCTTCGACAAAAATGAAAATGTAAAACTATCAATAGGGGTGAGAATAGACTAAATCGAGTTAGGCTTTGTTAGGCTTGAGCCTGACCTATCAAAAAATTCAATCCTAAGTCTGACATATGGCATGTTATAGGCTTATCGTTTAGGTTTGAGTTCGAGTTTGATAGAAGTCTAATATGGCCTCTTAGCCTACTTAAAAACCTATTTCATTTTAACATTTTTGAATAAGTAATCAAACATATCTTTAAATAGATTAATGAGTTAATATGTTAATGAAATTAAGTTTTATTTTAATATTTAACATCACATTTTGAAGAATATGACTTTATATACATTATACTTAAATTATATTAATCTCATAAACTATATGAGGTTAATATTCGTAAATTACTAAAAGTTAAATATATAACAAAAAAAAAATTAAAATTTAATATAATAATTAATGTAATAAAAAAAATATTATTTATATTTATTTAAATAGGTCAGCATTATAGGCTTAAAAGGCTTATTATATGATCTATAGCATAATATTTTTAACTAAATTAACATTTTTAGAAGCATTGGTCTTATTTGTTTAAAAAAAAAAAGTTTAACCTGACTTGGACTTGACATAAACCCGTGTCGATCGGTCTGACCTATTCTCATTCCTAACTATATTATGAAACAACAATAATTTATACAAGGAAATTCCACTCTTGGAACTTCGAAGAGTTTATCCTAGAATACTCTTTGATCATAGTAAATGAACGCGCTTGGTTGAGGAATTATGTCAAACACCTTACGTGCATAAAAAGCATCCTCTGACTCCTTTGTACAACAGAAGATTATAACTTCAGTTACAAACACGTGGTTTGAAGAGTGACCCATTTTGATTGTGTGTGAGTGAATTTGGTTTAATTGATACATGGAATTGCAAGTTTCAAGCATAGAGATTGGAGTATTGGAAAAAATTTGGAAATGAAGAAGACTTAAACATGAAGAACAGACACCTAACATAAAGTAGCATAGCAATGTGTAATTAATAATGTAAGATTGCATCTATGTTACAATGAAACATTTATGATTTGATTAAGCTCATTCATGATTCTACCTCAATCCAAAATATCGCATTAGTTTCAAGTCCAACACAAACAGGAGAGTGGAGGGAGGGAATGTGACTAAGAACTTGATTTCTTGTATCTTTTTTTATCCTTAGATGAAATGACAAGAAAATTTGCAAATAACTACCAAAGTTTGAAGTCGAGTTAAAAAAAATATATTCAAAATTTAATAATATTAACATTTATTAGTTTGAGTAATTATTGTAATTTTTTTTGTAATATTAACATTTTTTTTGTAATTTTTTGAAAAAAGATAATTAATTTTAAAGCTACTATAACTTTTATTGTTATTTGCAGATAAAGATGTAAATTAATTAATTAAGTATATGTTATTAAAGAAGGCAATTAATAAAAAAAATTAAGAGAATATTATATTTAAAGAGTGAAGTAATATTTTCTTAAAACGATAAATATTTTTATTTATAAAATGATAAATATTTTTTATTAAATAATTTTTTTGTATTGTCAAAGTATCTTTCGAGAAAAAAAAAATCTTTTAAAATATGAAATGTAAAACTAGCATTAATAATGATAAATATTACTTTCTCCATTTTTTATCTTTGGTTATTTTAACTTTGAGCACATTAAGAAATAAGAAATTTAGATATGTCTACTCTTTTTTACTCTTCATCCGTAAAATAAAAATAAAATTCATTTAATGTATGTTTTTAGATTTTTAGAAGTACTGAGAAAAAATATTGTTAAGTGTAACTTTATTTTCAGAAAGAATAAAAAATTTAAGACAAAAATAAAATACTTAAAGACTAAAATAAAATAAAAAAAATTTAAGAAACCAAAGGTCCAGGTCAGACAAATCTTTGCCTTTAAAAAAACCTGGAATGTAAAAAAATTTGTTCTGTCCAAGAACTCATAGGATTGAACACAAACTGAATAACTTAAAAACTTTGCACACTTGTGCCCAATATACATATTCTCTTCCTCTAAGCCATCAAATTAGTGGAGAATAATTATAATTTGGAAGATATAATAATAATAATAATAATAATAATAATAATAATAATAATAATAATATTTTCATTGAATGTTTGAAACTATGAATCTTTCTGGTTTCCAATTCAAACCATGAAAGTATGAATGCAATTGTTGTGTTACACAGTTGAGTTACTTTTTGCCAAAAGATGAAGTTCGAATAGAATCAATATCTATCTATTCTATAAAAACATGTATTGACAATTATCACACAAATTAATTGACCTGAACAATTGTTTCAAAATTTGAACGAATACCTAATAGTTACTTGAGATTCTATCACTTCCTTCTAAAGTTTCATTTTCTCAAGTGTATTTGAAACATTTTTAGGTTTAGATTTATATCGGAGCCAGTCCTTGGCACAAATAAGAGCTTCAAGAGTACGAGAGTCTAACGAACTACGATATTTATCCATTTTTCTAATTTCTGTATCAAAAACAGAATCTGCAGACACAGTGGATATCGACATTGACAAAATATCAGATGCGAGTCTAGACAGTGTTGGATACTTCGGTTGATTTACCCTCCACCAACTCAGAATATCAAATTCTTTTACATCGGACAGAAGAGGTTCTTCCAAATATTCATCCAATTCCGACTTGAATTGCTGCATACAAGTAAAATCAGATATAAAAAACTCAAAGTCTGAAATTCCACCTTCATCAACAAAAAGAGAACCATCAACTGGCCCTTCATATGGTTCTGTCCTGGACATAATATCATCCCCTTCATCGCCAATCGATGCCGTAAAATGAAGCATATCAGTGTTATAATCAATGAATAGTTCATGAAGGCCATCCTCAACTATTCTTATCCATGGTTCGGCATTCTCTCCAAATATCTTAGCAAAGGTGGATTCCACAAGTTTCATTTTATGTCTCGGGTCCACGGCTACAGAAACTGCCAACATGAGACAGCTTTCTGTCCAATACTGATCAAAATTCTTGTGCAAAGGCAAAATCAAACTACTGAGAAAAGGATCATGACCAAAGGCTGCATTAGTCAACTCCATATGAAGTTTTGAGACTTCGTGAAAATATAAGTTTGCAGTTGGGTGCGGTCTGGCAGTTAAAACTTGAGCTGCATCATACAAATACTTCAAATATGTGCGGAGAGTTTCAACCTGATTCCAGTCGTCCAAAGTTAGAGTCATTGTGAAATCGGGACAAGTGGTATCAAAGCAAGCGAAGACTTCCTTTAATTCACAGACGGCTACGAGCATATGGTATGTTGTATCCCATTTATATCGGTCATCAATCAAAAGGTTCACCAAACTAGGTACTTGAAGTTGTTGTTTAAGCTCAATAAACTTCTCTTCGTGAGATTCAGAAAATTTCAAAAATTTCACACACTTACGAACTTTGCTGATAGTTTCTCCCATTGCTTGTAGTGCATCTAGTGCAAGGCGACTGAGAACACGGGCATAACAATTCTGGTTTAATAACTGACCACTGAGAATCACATGGTTATTAACAGAGAGATGGCCTTGTAAATTTACCTTCACAGTCTCGCTTGCAAAAGATTTATCGACTGCAAGGGTAAGTACCCGACCCTCCAAATGCCAATCAGATAAGCAGGTCATTACGGCTTGGTTTAGGGAATCATCTGAATCGCAAAAAGGTACTGTAACAACATTGAGAATAGGATGATGTAAGTTGCAATCGCTATCAACGAAGTGTCCTCGAATAAAAACATACCCTGTTGACTGGTTTGAAGTCCACAAGTCCAACGTCAGGTTGAGTCGTCCAGGAATCCTATTAATGAGATCTAACAGATTTTGCTTCTCTCTGAGGTACATAGAAACACAAAACCCTTCAATGGAATTCAAACATGATGGATTGAACTGGGGACAAAGAGTCTGCACGAAATCAATGAAGCCCGGGTGTTTCAAAATATCAAGAGAATAATCATGTAGAATTGTCATTTTAGCAATGTCATGGTTGCAACGCTCCTGATCAAATAAGATACCATTAGCTCTTTGCCTTTTCTTGGATGGCTTGGCAGCATCCTGCAGACAACCATTTTGGGGAGATGAGTTTTGTTCGCTTTTCTGCTGCATTACTTGACAGATTCCAAAAGAAGTGTGTCTTTACAAATGATTCGTTCCACCCAGTTTTAAATCGGCTATATAAGAAAATGACTTTTTTCACTGTTTATAGTAAGCTTTTGTACATCCAGCTCCAACAGTTTCCACACTGAAGTATTCTCACACGATAGACTTCTTTCTCTTCAGCTTATTGGCTTGTGTTCCTGGATCAGATTACTCATTGTTAATAATAGGGGTAATAATATGAGTTTGAAACTCCATTAAAGTAGGTGTAATACTAAAAAACAAAAAGAATGTAACACTAAAAGGGCATTAAAAAGTGGAAGAAATCACATATTACCAAGCTGGATAAAAATAAAAACTTACACAAAAGATTAGTAACAAATCAACCAAACATGAGTGAGTTTAAATTTGAATGGAATACGTATTATAATGAATAAAACTTATGCGCACTCAAACATAATGTTGTCAATCATGGATCGCAGAAAACCTGTTCATTCAAATTCCACTACAGTACAGTGTAATAACGCAGCTTTAGCCACTATTTAACAACATTTTGTACTAAATTGTGTATCACAAAACAATAGCAGTTTGTTAATATTTCGCTACACAATGACACCGCTATTTGACAACATCATGTTAGGTCATTGTTGCGGGTCATTGTCGATCAACAAACTAAGCCACTCGCAACCAAGACATTCACATTTGTTCAACCTTCATCTCTCATCCACTCCTTCAAATAAATCTTCAAACACCAAACCCTAAAATTTTCTACCTCATTCCTTCCATCCACCCATCTTTCCACCATCCCCTTCGACCTTACCGGCCATTATATGACCACATTTTATACTAAATCATGACAACAGCAGTTTGTTAAAATTCTACAACTCAATGGCGCTGCTATTTGACAATATTATATTAGAGCATTTCCAGTCAAGAAACGGTGCCACTCACAACCTTCCTCTCCCATTCACTGCTCATCAAATGAATCACGAAACCACAAACTCTAACCCTAAATTTTCTTCATCATTCCTTCTCTCCACCCCATCGTCCACAACTACAACTACAACAACTCCAATCAATTTCTCAATAATCTCTCATAGAAATGAAACATTACACACCAAATACACTCCAATCAATTGCAATTTACATGTAATAACATAATGAATTTCACCAATTAATCTTTTCCATACATTTCATATATATAAATAGGGTTTGATACTTAATTTCTAGGTTTTTCAATAAACAAATATTTTCTTTGAGACATCATCAAACATATACTTATTACAAATAAAATAAAATAAAAACAGTAAATAGAAGAAAACAGAGAGCGAGTAGAACGAAAAAATAAATAAATAAATAAAACAAAGAACAAAAAGAGAGAGAGATAGTTATTAGTAAAATGTATCTAAGAGCGCAATGGAAGAGATAACAGTAACACATACATGGCGGCGGAAGACGAAAACGACGTCGTTGAGTGAGTGAAACACAAACAAGTGAATCCCTTCTTATATATATATATATATATATATATATGCTAATATGTGTAAGTGTTTGGAGAGAGAGAGAGAGAGGCTGTAGTGATGATGGGTTTTAAGGGAATCGACGTTGAAACGGCCGAACCCAGTAGAGAAGGCAATCAAGGGTTTAAACAAATATATTAAGGGTTTTAGTATTTATTTTTTTACATTTAATAATAATTAATGGTTCTATATCTATATATATATATTTTGATTTCAACTATAAACAAAAATAATTAGTAAAAAATTAATGGTTAAAATATATTAAAAAAAATTTATTCACTTTTACTTGAGTGCCTTGCTTAAACGTTTTTTATGGTACGTAATAAAACTTGTTTTTACATTCGCGCTGTTTCTGTATTTTTCAACCTAAAACTAATATATCTATTCGGTTAATTTCTTTTAAATATATACTTCATGCTTTGTGTAGATAAAATTGGTTTAATATTCATAATTTTATTTTTAAGTTACCGCTATGAGAAACGGTAATAACATCGAAAAAGTTACCGCTATGAGATTAGGAGCTACAACTAAGATAAACATGTAAATGGTAAAAGGAAGAAGATGATATTTAATTTGCTGATCCAGCGAAAAAAATTGATGACATTGATTGCATCCAAAAATAATGAGTTTATAAGGGATGTTCTAGAACCAAAAATAAAATAACAGGGGATGTTTCCAAAAATAAAATAAAATATTTCTTCCTATTTTAAAAAGATTTGACGATAAAACTTCCCAATTTCCCGGCTGTTTTACATTATTAGACTTTTTTTAAATAAAAAATGCATGCCTTAATATAATTATTATTATTTTTTGAAAAAACTAAAATTCAATTATTACCATATATTCAACGTAGACTATTGGAGGAATGTAGGTTAGGTTTATCTAACATTTTACCATAGGATGACGCTTGGTATTATTGGTTATAGAACAAATTTGTAGAATAAATCTATTTTGTTAAAGAGATATCTTGTGTTACTGAATGCAAGTGGTGTTGTTGACTTTTTTTTTTTCACATTTAGAGTTGTTTGAATTTGGTTCATCTAAAGTGAAAAGTTGATAAAATAAATGAATTATGGTTGATATTATAATTACACATGATTGGTCATACATGTGCACATAATATCAATCATTTATTTTATCATTAATTATTAACATTACTTATTTGGAAAATGTACCAGGCACCCCACCATTGTACCTGCCACCCCCTCATGCATGATGAAAATACTATTTTACCCTTCATGTTATCTATAAAAACCCTAAGAAAATTTACTTTCATTTTTTACACACATCAGTTTCGAAAGTTTAAAACCTTCGAAGATCATCAAAATTACCATTCGAAGATTTGAGAAGTTCGAAGTCAAAAAGTAAGTTATTCGAAACTTTGCATGTGTTTCAAATTTTCGAAATGCCTTCCTCGAAAGTTTTAGAAATACTTCGAAGGTTTGGAAATTAGGAAAGCTTCAAAACTTTTGAAGTTAGAAAAGCTTCGAAACATAGAAACTGTACTCGAAGGTTTAGAAAAGTAGGCTTCGAAAGTTTTGCAAATCCTCGAACATTTAAAAAAGTTCGAACTTAGGCCTCGAATGTTTTAGAAACATTCGAAATTATTGAAATCTTCGAAACAATAGGCCCTCGAAAGTTTAGATATTTTTGAAATATATAAGTGTTCGAAATTTTAGAAAGGTTCGAAGTGAATGGTTCTAAACTTTACCTTTTTTATTTGTTGTTTATAAATTTTATAAACATTATTTATAATATTATAATTTTTATAACATTATTTATAACATTGATTGTTTAATTGTTTAAAATTGTATTTATTGTTTATAATTTATTTATTGTTTATATTATTTATTGTATATTTTATTTAATATATAAATAATTTTTTTATTTATTGTTTATAAATTATATAAACATTATTTATAATATTATTATTTATTTATTGTATATAATTTTTTGTTTTATCCTTTATAACATTATATTAATTATTGTTTATAATTTTATTTATTTATAATTTTATTTATTGTTTATTTTATTTATTGTTTATTACATTATTTATTTTATTTATTTATAATTTTAATGTTGCCCTTTATTACATTATTTATTTTATTGTTTATAATTTTATTTATTGTTTATTTTATTTAACATGTAAATAATTTTTGTATTTATTTTTTATAATTTTTATAACATTAATTGTTTAAGGTTTAGGATTTAGGGTTTAGGGTTTAGGGTTTAGGGTTTATAAATTTTATAACATTATTATTTATTTATTGTTTATAATTTATTGTTTTATCCTTTATGACATTATATTATATATTGTTTATAATTTTTTTTAATATGTAAATATTTATATGTTGCCCTTTATTATATTATTTGTTTTATTGTTTAATTTTTTTTTTAATATGTATATATTTATATGTTGCAGTTCCTAGGATGAGAGGTGCTTTCGGCCAAATTATTCGCAACATTATAGGTGGTGATAGAGGTGATTTGATTAAAAATTAAACTTTTAATCCGTTGAATTTAATAGGTTATATTTATATAAATAAATATGAATAAATTTAAATAATTAAATATGAAATAATATATATATATTTGTTGCCTTTTATTATATTATTTATTTGTCTTTTGTAATTTTTTTTTATTATAGGTGGTGATAGAGGAGATGGTGCAGAGAGAATTCCACCAACAACATCAAATAGACGACGAAACGAAGCAAATCGTCCAATTAGGCAGCGTCGTCGAAGACAAGACATCCATGATGATGTTGTCGAGTCTACTGCCCATGCACATATGGAGGAGGATGTCCCTGAGCCTCAGATGGAGGAGGATGTCCATGAGCCTCAGATTGGAGGAGGATGTCCATGAGCCTCAGATGGAGGAGGATGTACATGAGCCGCAAATGGAGGAGGATGCCCCTGAGCCTCATATGGAAGAGGATGTTTCTGAGCCTCAGATGGAACATGCTGATGATGCTCCTGCACATCCTGGATTTCCTGGAGGACCGTTGATGACACAGTTGTTGACCGAGTATGAACACCACGTGGCTCGGAGGCTATGGTAAGGAGAGGTATATTTAAATAATTTAAGATTATTTAATTGAAGTTTATATAATTAATTAAGTAATTAAATTTATTAATTCAATTATTTCTTTAATTATATTTAAGAAATTATATATTTAAATAATATATTTATTCAATTATTAATTTAATGTATTTAATTTAAGTTTATATAATTAATTTAGTAATTAAAAGTATTAATTAAAATATTTATTTAAGTTTATTTAATTAAATGTTTAATTAAAATTATTAATTCAATGTATGTACTTACTTGCAGGATCATGGATCGATAAAAGTAATTACTCATGGTTTGAAGTTGAAGAAGTTTGCCGAAGTACCTGTGCCAGATCCTGTAAAGCATTGGATTCGGGAATCTGGGCTGCTACATCTATCTTCGGCTTACCTCACTATGGTTGATGTTGGTCTGATCTCCGCATTTGTTGAAAGATGGCACAGGGAGACCAGCTCATTTCATTTGCCAATTGGAGAGATGACTATTACTTTAGACGACGTTTCGACTCTCCTTCATATCTCACCCCATGGTAAATTTTTTAGTGCACCTGTGAATATGAACACTAACAATGCTGCAAAAGCTGCATATGAGTACTTAGGTGCAACATGGAAAGAATCTCTAGTTGAGATTAATTATAATAAATGTGCCCAATATAGATTGCAATGGTTACGTGATTTATATATTCGTCTCATTCAAACTAATCAGTTTGAATGTGCGGCTAGAACGTATTTATTGCATTTAGTTGGCAGCACAATTTTCGTCGATAAAACACATACGCGTGTGGAGGCGAAATACATCAGTTTATTTATTAATTTGGATCGATGTCGAAACTATTCATGGGCTACCGCGACATTGGTTTTCCTTTATGATAACCTGGGAGATGGGGCTATCCACGACACTCGACAGTTGGGAGGTTACATGACTCTATTACCGGTATATCATATTGTTCAATTATTTAAGTTATTAAGTTGTATTATTTAAAATAAGTATGTATTTTACTAATTATTTATTATGTTATTTATGTTGTATGCTGGATTTACGAACACTTTCCTAGGATTTGTAAGCGTGGGAATAGAGGTGATGTTTCTGCACATCTTCCAAGAGCATGTAAGTGGACTGCAAAACATGCGGTTGAAGGTGGATTAGTGACCTATCGTCAAAGACTTGATGCATTGATGCTCGATGATGTAGTCTTTACACCATATGATGATGATCGAGCTAATCATCCATTTGAATCCCTTTCGATGTTCTCTGGTTATCTTCGATTAATCATTCATGCAATATTAATAGGATAGAAAAGATAAGAAGATTGTGCACCGGGATTTATACTGGTTCAGCTGTTAGTATGACAGCCTACGTCCAGTCCTGAAATCAAACTGATTTCAGCCTTTTTCCAATATAATCAACTTGAGAACATTTTACACGAAGATCTGATAAATTAAATACAATATATTCTAATCTTCATTTAATGAAATACACGATGATCTAATAAATGATGGATCGATGCATTCCCAATGTTTCATACGTGCTGCATAAGCTACTTCCCAAGTCTTTGCTGTGTCACTACAAAAGTCTTTCCATTTTTGTGACGTAGGTGGTAAAGGACAATCAGACTTCAATTTGATCTGAATAAAAAATATTACAAAACATTAAGCATTAATTTTATAAACAATATTAATTTTACCTGTACCCAATGATTGTCGTTAACAAATCCAATTGCTAGTAAAGAGTGAACAAAAGTATCTTTTGAAGGTGATTTGTTTAGCAGGAAAATGTCATATTCAGATTACGAGACAACGACACCAATATGACATTATATAGTGTTGCTATCACGTAACCTAAGTCAGGTAAAGACATCCACTTATCTTTTCCTTGAGCACCCAATTTTGATATTTTCAATGAGTTGCGCACTGATTCAACATTGTCATCAAAAACATTAGAATAAACATCTTTATGTAGAGCAATCTCTTTATCCAATTGTGATCGAACTAAAGCCCAAGATTCTTCGGTCCAACCTAGCAATGCTGCAATTGCACGAAACCCACAATTTCCATCAGCCACAACATCTACTATCTCATCAATATACAGATGTATATAAGTAGGAAATTGTGTCTTAAAATATCGTTTTGCAGAACGTTGAGATGATTGAGATTGTTGCCTTGCAGAACATTGAGATGATTGAGATGGTTGCCTTGCATTTGCAGATTCTGGAGAGGCATCAACATACTCCCAATATGAAGGATCACGAGGAGTATCAAATTCTTTTTTCTTTTTACCAGCTCCTTTGGTTTTCACTTTCTCTGATGGTGCAAGTATTGATGTGGTATGTGGAAATACAACTTCACGCACCTTTGCCTTGAATATCCTTTGACTTATAATATCGTGTTTTTTCATGTACGCTTTCATTGCTTCCAACTCTTCAGAAAAGTCATAATCTGATAAAGATTCTTCATCCTCTAATTCATGTGCAATGCTTAACTGTTTCCAAAAATCATGAATGCTACCTAAAGGGATGACATTACCATATATCTGCAACATAGCCAACTCGCAAGCACATGGTAATCCATGAGTTGTTCTAATTGGACAACCACATTCTGTTTTGTTAGTACCTACAATCTTCACCCTTTCCAACTGTTTATAAATTTTTTTCATACATTTTCTTGATACACAATGATGTAGATTTTGAAAAAATTGTAAATTATACCCGTGCTCAACGTCCTTGATGGTTTTCTGAAAAGAAGATTGAATGATACATATTTGGTTCTTCAACATCATATTCACTGCATCCCAACTTTTACACAAATCACCCAAACTAGTTTGAAGCATGTTTTTCAAACTCTACAAATAAATTAAATTACACAAATTAAAACACATCACATAAACTAGTAAATCATGTTTGCTAAAACAAAACAAATCATATGTATAAAAATACCTGTTAGATGTTGTGTTCCCCAAATGCATAACTCTATTGGTCCAAACTTTGACAAACCTTTCTTTGTAAGGTGTTAACCATGAATCTTTCACATAATCAACAAAAAGAATAATATCGGCACACAATACCTCAAAGCGTTGCAAATGATGATCATACTCTTCCACACTAGTCGAATAGACAATCTTTTTCCATAAATCCATTACTTCTTCTTGTCTATCCTTTTTGACATATTGTTTGCATTTTGCCCCAACATTTTTTTCAATATGAATACGACATAGCAAATGTATTGAAGTAGGAAACACAACACTAATCGCATTCATCATGGCAAGATCTCTATCAGTCACAATAACTTTAGAAATCAAATACTCCGATTTGAACAACATTCGTACCTTCTCAAATGCCCAGATGAAGTTATCTTCTCGCTCTTGTTCCAAATAAGCAAACCCAACTGAAAATGTCAAACTAGTAGATGTGATACCGACTATTTCAAGTAATGGTAACCGATATCTATTTGTTTTGTATGTGCTATCACATATCAAAACAAAATGAAATGTGTTTAACAACTTTATACAATCAGCATGCGTCCAAAAAATATCTCTCAAAATATCTGAATCTTCCCGTCTTCTTGTCCAATGCACATAATTTTCTTCTTGTATTAACTTCAACAGATGCTGCATTTCTGTGCACGAACCTCTCAATGATGATTGATAAGTATTCCTTGCTTTATATATTTGACTTGGAATAGTGACATTGGCTTCATTTCTCACTTTCAAAGCATTTAGAATGAATCTGGGTGCAAACTTATACTTTGTCATGTCATTCACAAATTTCCTCTCTTCTTCGTTTAAACGCCCCAAATAAGAATGACCGGTTATAGTATCAAGTAATTCATGATTGTGTGTCCCACAACGAACACTAATTTTCCATCCTTCACCGCCATGTAATGGTACACGTCTGAGAGTAAATGGACAGTTTTTCTTATGAGAGCAAGTTACTGATCATTTTGATTGTGATTTATATCTTCCTCCTCTTTCACATCCCAAAATTAATTTGTCTTTTCTTCCCCTAATACCAATTGCTTTATCTGATCGAATGGTAACAATTAAAATTCCATTTTGCATTCCAATGGTTTTTGCCCATTCAAATACATCTTCTCGAGAAGAAAATACCTACAAAATACGTTTCAAATGATAATCAATAGTCATGAATCATCAATAGTAATAATAATAATAACACCTGATCAGTGATGAATCATCAATAGTCATGAATCATCAATAATAATAATAATAAGTTTCCAATGGTTTTTGTATTCCAGTAATCATGAATCATCAAGAGTAATAATAATACCTTATCAGTGATGAATTTTTCTATAGAATCTATAACATTTTTTGAAGCAGAAACATCAACTCTACTCATACCTAATTTCAATATTAGTAACAAATTTAATTAAAAATAATATTATAACATAAATATTGACTTATAACATGAATTTAATATAATATTGACTTATAAATTAATATTAACTTATAAATTAATATAATATTGACTTATAAATAAATATTAACTTAATAATAATACCTGATCAGTGATGAATTTTTCTGTAGAATCTATAATATTTTTTGAAGCAGAAACATCAATTCTACTCATACCTAATTTCAAAATTAATAACAAATTTAATTAAAAATAATATTATAATATAAATATCGACATATTAATTTATAAGTTAATATTAATTTATAAGTTAATATTAACTTATAGATTAATATAATATTGATTTATAAATTAATATTAATTTATAAATTAATATTAACTTATAAATTAATATAATATTGAGTTATAAATTAATATTAACTTATTAACTTAAAAAAAATAAAAAAAAATTCAATTCAATTAAATATTCGAATATAAGTTTCGAAACTTTAAGTAAATAGAAACTTTCGAAGCTTGCTTTCTATTCATTTCGAAAATTTGCAATGTCTTTCGAAAATTTCAATCAATTCCAAACCTTCGAGCAACATCAAAAGTTTCGAGGGAATTGCAAATTCGAACATTTCATTGTTTACTAAACTTTCGAAAGTTTGCTTAAAGCCAAATGCCATTCGAAAGTTTGTTCAAACATCAAACTTTCGAGGAAGGTTTCATATGCATTTCGAAACTTTGCTTCAACTTGAAACTTTCGAATAGTTGTTTTGTTTCGAAAATTTCCAACAAGCCCAAATTTTCGAGGCATTTGTAAACTTCAAAACATTCATTAGTTTTGTAAACTTTCGAATGTTTTTTTTTTTTGAAAAATAATGCATTTCGAAGGTTTTGTAAAAACAAAACATTCGAATAAACTTACCAAATTGGATTTCGAAGGTTTGAAATTTTCGAATCCAATATATATATTTCAAAATTTTCGAAAGTGGGCCTCAAACCAAAATACCATCATTTTATACTTTTTACAGAGAGTATAATTGTCATTAAAAATTACTGGGGGGGTGGCAGGTACAAGGGTGGGGGTGCCTGGTACATTTCCCTACTTATTTTATTCTCTAAAGTGAATTGTTTAGTATGGAGATTATTTATTTGATCTTTCTTTGTATGGAGATTGTTTATGTTTTCTATCTTGTAAATATGATTTGTTTTGATTTTAGTCATTGCAAATATATTTCGTTTTGATTTTAATTCATGTAATTTGTTTTGTTTGATTCTAATAAATATATATAAAAAAAAAGTCTTTGATGAATCTTTTTTAGTTAAAAAATGGTGATATGACTATTTTTGGATGAAGTGACACATGATGACTCTGTAAGTGTTGTGGACTAAACAATATTTAATATTTAAAATTAAAATTCATTTTATTAACTCATTTAATCATTTTATTAAAAACTTACAACTAATTAAATAATTAATCAAGTAAATAATAAAAATTCAACAACCTTCATCTTCAACCCCAAATTTTTTATAAAAAATCAACAGTCTTCATCTTCAACTATAATTTCTTCATCTTCAAATCACAAATTCTCATATTTGATCCAAACTCTAAAAATTACAATCTCATATTTTTCTTACACCACCTATTATGGTCTTAGTCTCTCTTATCTTTTTCCATTTTTCATCACAGTGGTTGCAATTTTCCTCCAAAACTTTTCTCCTTAAAAAAAGAGTTGATCCTACTTGAGATTCACCCCGACGATATTGTTAGCGCTTTCGAAGGCAATTCTAATCTTTGTTGGGTTGAATGTTTTGGCAAACAGTTTTGTAGGCATCAACGATCTTTGGGTTAAACATTTGTGGTATAAGTCATATCGGAAATTTCAAAGATCTAGGAATGATAGTTCTCATTAGTCAGGTTTGAAGTAGCAATGTCGACTTACAAGGAAGGGGGTTTGAATTGTAAATATTGTTTTTTAAATTTTTTTGAAAAATCTAAAGATTTAACTCAAGATGGATCTTGGTTAAGAAAACAGAAAACGAATAACATTCTTGGTTTTTACCAGAAAATGGAGAACGTTGTTAGTTAGCTTAAAAAACAAAAATTGAATTTATGTTTTAATTCAGTTAATCAATCAAGCTTAATAAATAAAGAGATAAGAGAAAGAATATCACACAAAGATGTATACTGGTTCACCCAACTTGGACTACGTCAAGTCCTCACAATTGTGAGATTTTCCACTAAGTGTTCAAAACAAATAACCTTCTTGGTTTTACAGCACCATAGCTAAGATCAAACTTGATCTGTTACAAGCTCTATGTCTTTCCATCCAAAAAGCAAATTAATCACGCATCAATCTTGATAGGATTTTTTATAATCTATCCAAACTATACTTGTAACGCCCCAAACTTTTAATCCAAAAAATTTACTTAAAAATATTTATTTGCTTTTATAAACAAATATAATTTCTTTTTCTCATGAATAATTGATCATGTGAAAATTTGAAGATGCGTTAGAAAATGACTTGATATATTTTTTTGTAAAAGAACATAATGCAATTTGCTAAAATATTATTCATTCATTTATTTGCAAAATTAATATTCCAATTGTTAGATCAATATTTATTTATGCTCTAAAATAAAATAAATTCTCTTTCAGTGAAATTCAAAATTTAACAATGTTGACTGAAATTAAGGACATTCAATTGGAATAAAATCTCACTTTCAGATTTTTATTAAAAGTTAATGATAACGAGTAAATAACTTTACAATGTACCACAAAAGTTTTAGTAATATAAAATATTATTCTTAAATAAAAGTCTCATTTTTCCACGCGCGTGCACCGACCAAACATCATTCATGCAACTCAACTATTTGAGATCATTAGTACCTAAATGTTGGTGTAAGGGGTCAGTTCATCCCACAGCAAAAAATCAAACCAAATAATAAAATAACAACCATAAAATATGAATATAAAATCCTTTTGTAATAAAAGATTTAAAGAAATTGATTATTTAATAGTTCTCAAAGATATATCAAAAGTCATAAAATGTATCTAAATAAGTAACAACCGTAGAGCAAATAGTTAAATCAAAATAAAAATAACAATAAAAATGTATATAAGTTATGCATGCTCCTAAACATATATGATCCGGATATAACCAGCCACACAGGCGTCCATACAGAAGTCACCCATACCAATGGGGAAAAATTAAACCAGCCACACAAGCGTCCATAAAGATGCATATGATATATTATGAAATGATAATGATGCTCAAAAAGTACATGACACCACTCACTTAAACAAGATAACAATTTTTTTTTTTAAAATACAAATCACCAGCCACTTAGGCAACCACAAAGATAATGATATTTAAAACACAAGTCACCAGCCACTTAGGCAACCACAAAGATAACAATATTTAGAATAAACTTTTTAATCACACAAGATATCAAATTTATATTCTCATGAATGTTCATAGTTATAGCTCAATAACTTCAACACATCAAATATGCATGTGAACAAGTATCTCAAAATCACTTTTCATTTTAATAATCCATAAGATTCGATTTGACTATGTATTATTGATAACGATTAAAACTCATATCACCAAGACTACAATAGCAACATAAATTTCATTCTCTCCACTGTAAAGTTTTCCGTATTCTAAAAATGGACTTTTCATTAACGCATTTAATAATCAATTTTCTCATATTATGAAAATTAAAGAAATATAAAATTCTCATCAATTTCTTCAAGACACATATATTGTTCATAAAAGTCAAATTTTAATTTTAAAATATTCAAAAGTCCACACTTAAAATCAAATACACATCATAATAAACATATTACTAATTACATCATTATAAAAATTATAACTTTATAATTAAATACTCTAAAACATGTAAAGCACTACATATTTCCACTACAAACATATTTATCAAGGTATAATAAAAATAATACTCTATAATTAATTTAATCAAGATAGAGGTATATAAAAATAAAATAAAACAATCAAAGAATTACAGTTAATTTCTTTATGACAAAAATAAAAATCAATCTTTTTCTTTTAAGACATCCAGACATCATACAATATCTTATAATCGCTAATTTAATATCTACTCTAACTCTGCATGGAGAAAAGCCCTTACCTTGGACGTTTTCCTTCCACTTAACACTACATATCCCACGAAAAACCTCATAAAGATGAAGGAACAAAAGCTTAGAGCTTCTGCAAGAAAGAGAGGGAATATGTGGGTGGTTGTTTGAGTGACTTGGAAAATATTTGAGATACACAAAATATAATGTTGCAAATGGAGAGTGAAGCTGATTAGAGAAAGAGAATAATTTTTTCTTATTGAGATTAATTGCACACATCAATAAGATATTCAATTGGAATAATATCATTCAATGACCAACCGTTATGAATTAATTTACGAACTTATTCTTGTTTGTTACACATTTGAGTAGATGTGAAATAGAAAACACATGGTTCTATAATTAAATGCTATTAAAAATAAAATATAGTGTGAATGATTAAATTTTGACCAAAATTGACTTGGTCATTGTTCACTCTAAAAATACCCCAACAACTAATTAATTAATTAATTAATATAAATATATTTCATCAAATAATTAAAATTAAATGAACAATTACTTTATTATGGTCACAGTAAATTAATTAAATAAAATATATAAATAAAACGAAGGATTTTCACTAACTCTATTATCTCCTAGGTTAAATACTTATTTGGTCTAAAATAAAACTAATAAATGATATAACTTTTATAAATTATAATTTAATTAAATAATATTTTCATCAACTAAAATAAATCAAGTAAGACAAAATTATCACTGTAGGCAACATATGAAAATAAAGTCAATGTATCTAACACATCAATTTCATGATTATCGAAAATAATCAAATAAACAAAATACACAGTTGTCCACTTAGGAAATAATTATGTCATAAACCGTTCTAATGTAATTGTCACGTCAAAACAATTAAGTAAAATAAAGTTTATAACTATTCAAGTAAAATAGGGATTAGTAAATTTTAATTTAATTTATTTACATGTAGAATAAATTATTAATTAAATAATAAATTACAAAAATTACTAAAAGATGCATATATAATATATATAAAAATATTGGGGTGTTACAATTCTAAACTCTTATAGTTTGAGGTTTACAATAATAATGAGATTGTTTTGATAGAATCTGAAATAACTAAACTCTTGTTTGAGATTTAATTCTTTACAAAGAATTCAGTGTAATAATAACAAAGTATGATATCTAATCAGAATTGAATCTTTCTTGTGAAAATGAGAATTTCAAATAAGTGAATGTGAATGATTTGTGAGACTTAATAGCACTTGAGCTTCTGCAATTTTCCTGGACATTGGCCTTTCTTTTATAGGCATTTTGGAGCAATTAATAATGGTCAAAAGAGTTGTTGGTAGTGCTCTGTCAGTTTTGACCAAAACCAGTATAAATTAATAAAAATATTTCAACCTTTGAAAATTTTGAAACCTATTTGACTGGGTTGGTTTATTCGTTATTGATCAGATTGCCCTTGTGTTTAATGATCCTCTATGCTTCACATGTATTTGTTGATGTTATATATTCAATCTTGATACCTGATTATGTCCAAAACAATTTGAAGAATGATGATGAACTTTTGCAAGAATAAGGAGATTGATACTGAACTTCTGCAGAAATGGAGATTGATTAACAATCTGGACTGTTAGTCTTTGAACTTTCTGGAGATTGATGATCAATCTGGAGATTCAGTTTTGATCATTCTGGATGACTTTCTGATGTCTTGTACAAATCAATATTAATTAACTTTCTTGACAATTTGGTTGAAGATGATTCAGATTTATTTCAACTAGCTTGATTCATGATCTTTTATCGTAGTGATTTGAATGCCTTCTTTGACTGGCATGGATCCTACTTCTTCCTTGCGAAATACTGATAATCTTAGAATAAAATTTAGAGACAGAGTCTTCCTTGGACCAGTGTAAATTTATTGATCTTTAGGTTGTACTGATTAGTCTTGATCCTAGAGATCATTCTCCAGAATATTCTTGTTTAGTTCTAATCTGAGTTTCTTTGTTTTGCTTGATTCCTATCTTTAATTTAATTCACTCAAAAGCACATGTTAAATTAACCTTTGTTTATTTTCATCAAAACTTTAATTTGAGAGTTTGTGTTAACAGTCTCCGAAAAATGAATTGTTCGTTAGTCGATGTCGGTTGTGCTTCTACCGATGACATGTCAGCAACACTTTCTGCTTATTACGCTTCCACTGGAAGTCCTTCCATTGTTTTCCTCCCGGGGAACAAAATCGCGACCACACAATTGATTCAACCAGTTTTCCAATGGTGTTTTGTGTAATGCCTCAAATTTTTTTCTAAAAACTACTTAATATTTTCTTTTAGAAATAACTATATTTTTTTTCTTCCTAAAAATAGTTCATCATGTAATAATTTGAACATGCATCAGGAAATATATTTTATTTTTTTTTAAAAGAACGTAATGCAAATTACTAAAATAATATTTATTCATTTAATTGCAAAATTAATATTTCAATTGTTAGATCAATATTCATTTATGCTCTAAAATAAATAAATATTTTTTGAGTGAAATTCAAAAGAAGAAAAATTGACTAAAATTAATGACATTCAATTATTTACTAGCAAATAAAATATCACTTCGGTCTTTCTATTAAAAGTTAATGATGAAGAGTAATTAACTTTACAATTTACTACAATATTTTAGTAATACAAAACATTATTCTTAAATAAAAGTCCCTTTTTCCCACGTGCGTGCACCAATCAAACATCATTCATGCAACTCTTGAGATCGTTAGTATCTAAATGTTGGTGTAAGGGGTCAGTTCATCCCACAACAAAAATTAAACTAAATAATAAATTAACAGCCATAAAATATGAATACAAAATCTTTTTGTAAGAAAAGATTTAAAGAAATTGATTCTTCAATAGTTCTCAAAGATGTATCAAAATTATACAATGTATTTAAATAAATCAAATAACAACCGTAGAGAAAATAATTGAATCAAAATAAAAATAACAATAAAATATATGTCAGTCATGCATGCTCCTAAATATATATGATTCGGATGTAACCAGCCACACAGGCGTCCACACAGAAGTCACTCATACCAATGGGGAAAAATTAAACTAGCCACACAGGCGTCCACAAAGATGCATATGATATGTTATGAAATGATAATGATGCTCAAAAAGTACATGACACCACTCACTTAAATAATCACACAAACTATCAGCCACTTAGGCAACCACAAGGATAACAATATTTCACAAATCACAAGCCACTTAGGCATCCACAAAGATAATAATATTTAAAACACAAATCATCAGCCACCTAGGCAACCACAAAGATAATGATATTTAAAACACAAGTCACCAGCCACTTAGGCAACCAGAAAGATAACAATATTTAAAATACAAATAATTAGCCACTTAGGCAACCACAAAGATAACAATATTTAAAACACAAATCACTAGCCACTTAGGCAACTACAAAGACAAAATATTTTAGATTAAATTTTTTTAATCACACAAGACATCAAATTTATATTCACATGGATGTTCATACTTATAGCTCAATAACTTCAACACATCAAATATGCACGTGAACAAATATCTCAAAATCACCACTTTCATTTTAATAATCCATAAGGTTCAATTTGACTACGTATTATTGATAACAATGAAATTAAACTCATATCACAAAGACTACAATAGCAACATAAATTTCATTCCTTTCACTATAAAGTTTTTCGCATTCTAAAAATGGACTATTCATTAATGCATTCAATAATCAATTTTCTCATATTATTAAAATTTAAAAATATAAAATTCTCATCAATTTCCTTAAGACACATATATTGTTCATAAAAGTCAAGTTTTAATTTTAAAATACTCAAAAGTCCACACTTAAAATCAAATACATCATAATAAACATATTACTAATTACATCATTATCAAAATTATCACTTTATACTCTAAAACACGTAAAACACTAAATATATTTCACTACAAACATATTTATCAAGGCATCATAATAAAAATATAACTCTATAATTAATTTCATCAAGATAGAGGTATATAAAATAAAAAATCAAAGCATTATAGTTAATTTCTTTACGGCAAAAATAAAATCAATCTTTTTCTTTTAAGACATCTAGACATCATATCAATATCTTACGAATCAGTAATTTAATATCTAGTCTAACTCTACATGGGAAAAAGCTCTTACCTTGGACGTTTTCCTTCGACGTAACACTATATAGCCCTCGAAAATCTCATAATGATGAAGGAAAGAAAACTAAGAACTTCCACAAGAAAGAGACGGGATATGTGGGTGGTTGTTTTGAGTGACTTAGAAAATGTTTGAGATAAACAAAATATAATGTTGCGAATGGAGAGTGAAACTGATTAGAGAAAGTGAATAATTTTTCTCATTGAGATTAATTGCACACATTTATAAGGTATTCAATTGGAATAATATCATTCAATGACCAACCGTTAGGAATTAATTGACATTCATGTAGTTATTTTTGCTTGTTACACATTTGAGTGGATGTGAAATAGAAAACACACGATTCTATAATTAAATGCTATTAAAAATAAAATATAATATGGATGATTAAATTTTGACCAAAATTAACTTGGTCATTGTTCACTCTAAAAAAAAAAACTCCTACGAGTTTTAATTAATTAGTAACAAAACCCCAACAATTAATTAATTAATTAATATAAGTATACTTCATCAAATAATTAAAATTAAAAGAACAATTATTTTATTATTGTCACACTAAATTAATTAAATAAAATATATAAATAAAACTAAGGATTTTCACTAACTCTATTATCTCCTAGGTTAAATACTTATTTGGTCTAAAATAAAACCAATAAATGATATAACTTCTATAAATTATAATTTAATTAAATAATTCAATTAATGTTTTCATCAACTAAAATAAATCAAGACAAAATTATCACTGCAATCACGTATAAAAAATAAAGCCAATGTATCTAACACATCAATTTCATGATTATCAAAAATAATCAAATAAACAGAATACACAATTGTCCACGTAGGAAATAACTATGCCATAAACCGTTCTAATGTAATTGTTACACCAAAACAATTAAGTAAAAATAAAGGTTATAATTATTCAAGTAAAATAGGGAGTGGTAAATTTTAATTTAATTTATTTACGTGTATAATAAATTATTAATTAAATAATAAATTATGAAAATTATTCAAAGACACATATATAATATATATAAAAATATTGGGGTGTTACACTTTGTGCAACACCCCAATATATATATATATATATATATATATTATATATATATATATTATATGTGTCTTTTTAGTAATTGTCATGATTTATTATTTAATTAATAATTATTTTATGTGTAAATAAATTAAATTAAATTTTATAACTCTCAATTTTATTTGAATAATTATAACTTTTATCTTTATTTTATTGTTTTGGCATGATAATTACATGGGACGGTTTATGACGTGATTATTTCCTAAATGGACTATTGTGTATCTTGTTTATTTGATTAGTTTCGATAATCATGAAATTGATGTGTTAGATATGTTTGTTTAATTTTGTTATGTGTGACCTGTAGTGATATTTTTGTCTTGCTTGATTTATTTTAGTTAATAAAAATATTAGTTGAATTATTTAATTAAATTAGAATTTATAGAAATTACATTGTTTGTTAGTTTTATTTTAGTAGATAGTAGAGTTAGTAAAACACAATCTCGTGTAAATGACTTGACTCATTCATTTTACTCTTACAAGATTTTATGGCAATTCATGTTGTTGTCTTGACATAATATAGAGTACAAATTTAATTCAAGAGAAAATAATGTACATTAACTCATTGTTAATATCTTTAATTCATTTTTTAAAGGCATGTTACAAATTTAATTATGAGTCTTATCTTTTTGTGCAATTAAGATAAGACAACACAAAAAAACTATCCTCCTTTGTTATATCTCACGCCTCCATATCTAGTAAATAAATATTATAATTTTATTTTAATTCTCTATAAAACGAATTCTAGTCAATTTTGGTGTTATAACTATTAGCTGAAAAAAATTAAAAGTTAGTCACACACCTTCCTATTCTATTCTCATTCGTATTTTTGTTTTCTACTAAGAAAAAAAATTATTGTCGTTGTTAAAAGAAAATAATCGACACTGACTTAGACGATTGTATGAAGCTTATTAAAGAAATAACTTCAGAATTATTGATTTATTTGACAAATTCGTTGAACAGTTTGAGAAAAACGAGAGATTAAAATTTTTGGAGTTTGGATCAGATATGAAAATTTGTGATTTGAAGTTGAAAATTGTTGAGTTTTTATTATTTAATTAGTTAATTAATTCATTAATTAATTAGTTTTAAGTTTTTAATTAAATGATTAAATAAGTTAATAAAATGAGTTTAATTTAAAATATTAAATAGTATCTAGTCAACAACAATTATATAAATGTGTCTTTATTCAAAATTAATATTTGTTAGAGTTTACAAAGTATAAATAAATAAATAAATAAAATTACTGAAACTAAAATAAAAATAAATCATATTTAAAAAATAAAAAATATATTTAAATCTAGAATTTTTAATCAACAAGAAATATCTCGGATAAAAATTTTGGACGATGTAAAACTTTTGTCTTGGGTGTGGATTAAGTCTAAAAAATATTACTTTGTTTACAATATTTATCAATGGAGTACACAATTATTAGCTTGTCTGAATAGTTTTTGTGCTTGTGTGTTTTGGTGACATATACATAAAAGTGTTATATGGCTATTTTGGTTACGTTGTGCTTATTGTTTGTGCGTGATTCCTTAAATACTTTATACTTTTTTTTATTAATGGCACTCTTTATAATGTGAAGTGTTAAAAGAAAAATATCCACATTATATATATATATATATATATATATATATATATATATATAATGTTATTTTCTTATAGTAGAACAATTATGTATATTAACCGTGTTGCATTCTCTTCATTCTTATGAGTTGTTTTATTAACATCTCTATCTTTAAAAATATGATGCAATATTTTTATATATAAAAGTTGTTAAGTCTATACATGAAACATTTCTCTCTCAATTTGATGACATTTTTGTAAATTTTTAGATTTTATTTTTCTAACTATTTATTAATTTATGTTTTTATTATTTTCCACGATACTAAATTATTTATTTGCCTTTTGTTTTCAAATTTTTCTTCACAATTTTTTGTACTCTATCATTTTAAGTATTTTCATTAATTTCTAGTTTTATTTATTTCATACAATACTAAAACATTAATTTTCTTCTTTGCTTCTATTTTTTTTTAGTACAATTACAATATATTTATTTGCTTCTTTTTACCATTTTTTCTTTAGTACAATTTCAACACATTTCTTCAATTAGAGCACTCTCAGAAAATCTTTGAGAAAAAAAAGTCATACATATATATTGTTCTGTTAATCATCATATTTTTGTTGCTTGGAATTCACTCCTAAAGATTATTTGAATCCAAAGTTTGAATAATTATCTTTACCACACTAGAAGATCTTTGAATACCCTTTACAAGTGCAGACTTTTTTTTTATTCCTAGGTATTATAACATTTTCAAAGTTAACATAAAAAGGAAATAGCAAAGACGAGTAGAAGTTGATCCCTTCTTTTTTTTCTATACTACTTTCTCCTCTAAATTTTTGTCATCTTTGTTATCAGTCATTCTTCTTTGTTACATTTCTCTAAACTATTCTTTATTATAAAATTTTAATAGTACAAATTCAAAGTTTCAAAAAATTATTCTCCTTAGTTTTGTATTAACATTATTCATACACTTTTTATTTTCAAATTTAATCTCTTTATATATAAAAGTTGATTAGCAACTAAAGGAAATATTTTCCTCTCAAATCATAGAGAAATTAATAAATTAAGTATTTTTATTAAAATATGTAAATTAATTATATTTATTAAAAGATTTCAATTGATTTTTTTAGTTATAACGTGTTTAATTTTTTAATTTTTTAACTATTCACATCCTTT
>JBBPBS010000529.1:221552-234408 GCA_037974835.1 Cicer judaicum | reverse complement strand
AAAAAAAAAAAAGAAGTGATTTTAGGTACTTTATATAGTAACATATAAAGTAAGATGGTCATATAGTTAGTTTTTCCTCCTACGTTAGGTACATTTTAGTAATTGACTTTATATATTTTTGGAAATATGTTTTCAATTTGATATTAATTGTTGTTTTGGTAAATGTGTTTATTAATTATTGTAGTTCTAAAAAAATTCTTGATAAAAAAATATTGTAATAATTATTATTTTATTAAAAAAATAAGTTTTTATTATACATAATTTTTAATATTTTGCAAACCACAAGTTTTTTATACAAACCTTTGATGCAGCCACATGTTCAGTTTTACAAGTGGGCAATGCTACTATGCTTTACTTCCTTGAATACCATGAGATTGGTGAATCAATGATCATAACACATATAGTTTGTGATGTTATTCCTATCATATTTGTCTCCACACCAATCAACATCAGCGAATCCTGTCAAGCCAACTTCATTTTCATGTGCATCTCTAGAGTAGAGCAGTCCAAATTCACTAGCTTCTTTAATGTATTTGAAAATTCTCTTGGCTGCCATGTAGTGAGGTGTTCTAGGCTTCTCCACGTACATGCTAACCAGCCCAACACTATATGCAATGTTTGGCCTTGTATTGCACAAATACCTCAAGGATCCTACCATTTGCTTGAATGTTGTAGGATCAACCAACTCCTCTTTTCCTTCTCTAACCAATACCAGCCCTGCTTATGATGGGGTACTTGAGCCATTGCAATCTTGCATATTAAATCTCTTTAATGCATCATTGGCATACTAAATTTGATGCATAAAGACTCAATTCATGTTGATCACAAATTCAATACCAAGGAAGTATGATAATGTGCCGAAATCTGCCATTAGAAACTCCTTTTTCATTATGTCCTTGAATTGTTGTATTTTAGTTTCACTACTGCTAGTCACTAGCAAATCATCAAAAAGACATATTAATAGTGTAGCTGTTGTTGTTGCCTTCTTAACATAGACTCCATGCTCATTTGCACATTTTTCAAACTGTTTTTCTATGAGAAATCTATCAATCCTCTTGTTCCAGGCCTAAGAGCTTGCTTCAGGCCATACAATGTTTTCCTCAACCTATACACACTGCCTTCTTTGCATTTTTTCTCATATCTTGGTAGTTGTTTCATATATACTTCTTTTTCTAATGGTCCATCGAGGAAGACTGGTTTTACATCCAATTGATATGTGGTTCATCCTTTGTAATTGGCCATTGATACTATAAGTCTCATTATTTCAATTATGGCCATTGGTGCAAAGACTTCATCATAATCTAGTCCAGGTTTCTGCAAAAATCCTTTTGCTACAAGTTTGACTTTGTATTTGACAATCTGTCCTTCAGGCTTCATTTTGATTTTATAGACCCATTTCACATCAATTGGTCTATTGTGTATTGGCAGGGTCATTAGCCCCAGATTTTATTCTTTTATATGGCTTTGAGCTCTTCCTCCATTGCTTGTCTCCATCTTGGATCATTTAGTGCCTCATATTCATTGTTTGGCTCTGATTCAGCCAACAATGCAAAATGTATTAATTCTCCATCTGCATTGATTGTTGAGTTAGAGATTACTTCAAATTGATCTAGTCTTATAAAAGGTTGGTTGGTTCGTTCTAATCTTCTCACTTGTTATGGAGTTGGTTGTACTGTTGGTCCTGTTGGCTGAACATCATCCAGTTCCACTACTACTACTACTCTGTTGGCTGCATTACTAGAGCTGGTTACAATTATCTTCCAGACTCATCCTTTTGATTCATCTACCAATATGTCTCTGCTTTTTACTACCCTGTCTTTGTTTGGATCATAAAACTTGTAAGCCCCAATTGAATCATACCCTAGTAGCACCATCTATTCAACCTTGTCATATAGATTTCTTCTATTTTGAGCTGACACATGTCTAAAGCATAATGAGCCAAACACCCTTAAATTACTCACATTTGGTTTTCTTCCAGTCTGTGCTTTTTTTGGTGTCCTATTGCCAAGTCTTTTAGTTGGGCACCTGTTAAATATGTAGATTGTTATTGAAGTTGCTTCTCCCTAGAATTTATGAGGCATCTTTTGAGGATTGTTCCGTTTCTTCTTTCTGCAGTTCCATTATGTTTGGTGTATATGGTGTAGTCATTTCATGAATCATTCCCTATTTGTCACAAAATTCATGGAATTCATGGGATTGATATTGGTCGTCTTCATATGTCCTAATCACTTTAAGATTACATCCATTTTGTTTTTCTACCATCAGCTTGAATATCATAAACACACTCAACACTTCACTCTTCTTCTTGATTAGATAGATCCAAGTTTTTCTAGTAACATCAATAATGAATGTTACAAATAATTGTTGCCTCCTATTGACATTTCTTCAAATGGTCCACAAACATCAGAAAATATTAATTCCATCTTCTTCAAGGATTTGGTTGGCACTTCAGATTTGAAAGAATTCCTATGTTGCTTGACTTGACAACATGTTTCACATATTTCCTTAAGTTATTTGTATTTCTGGAATTCCTTGTATCATATCTTTGCCCTGTAACATTTAAAGGCTCCTAAAATTCAAATGGCCAAATCTTTGATGCCATAACCAATTTTCACTTATGATTTCAACATTCAAGCACTGGTTCTCACTGATTTGAATTTCAATCTTGAAGGTCTTGGTCTTTGAGAGTGGTGCCTTCAAGATCAATCTTCATAAGTTGTCAAACATCTTCATTTCACCATGCTCCATCGTCATTGAGTATCCTTTTTCAAACAATATTCTGAGGCTCAACAAATTATTCTTCATGGTTAGCATATAAAACACATCACATATGAAGGATTGCTTCCCATCCCTTATCTGAATCAACACCTTGCCTACTTCTTCTGCAGTTACTAAGCTTTATCTGCAAATTTAATCTCATTTTTCACTATTTCATCAATGCTTACAAACTACTCGTTATGTTAAGTCATATGATTAGATCGGCCTATGTCAAGGTACCACAATTATGGGAAGTCATCATTTGAGTTTGTGGGAGCCATTAACAATACATCCCCAGAACCTAAATCATCAGCTGCCATCTGGGCTTCATCATTATCTTTTTGTACCTTATTGGATCTACATTCATCTGCAAAATACCCCTACTTTTGACAATTATAGCATTGTATCCCCTTCTTGTTAAACTTCTTCTTGCCACTTGATTTCTTGTTGTTATGCTCACTGGTGTTGTGATTCTAATTTTTTTTAATTTCCAGCTCCTCCATCAGAATCATGTTTCTTGTACCACTTGGATTTTCCATTTTCTTTATTGTATTTCACTTCATCTTGACTGACTTTCTTGCTAGCTTGAGCCTGCAATGCCTGCACTTGAGTTGTTGAAGTTGTTGCACACCTTTCTCTTACTCTCAGTTCATGAGCTTCTAGGGAGCCTTGTAAATCCTCCACCTTCATCTTCTCAAGATCTTTTGACTCTTCAATAGCTTCTAATATATGATTATACCTTTGTGTTAATGTCCTTATAATCTTTTCAATAATCACCTCTTCAGTTATTGATTTAACATTAGTTCTCATCTGATTAACAATTGCCTGCTCACGATTGAAGTAATCAGCCACGATTTCATCTTCTTCGAGCTGTAACAATTCATATTTCCTTCTTAGCATTTGGAGCTGCATTTTCTTGGATTTTTCCACACCTGTATAGTACTTAAGCAAGATATCTCATGCCTCATTTGATGTACATGCTTTTGAAATTCTCTCAAAGTTATTTGAATCCACACTCTGCTGGATGTAGAACAATGTCTTGTAATCTCTTTTTATTTTTTTGAAATCTTTGAATGTTGTATGCTTCCTTTGTGTGGGATTCAATGGCGGAGCTTGACTAAAAAACATGGGATGGCCGACATCAAATTTTTCTTTCACTTGTTATCTCTTTCACTCTCACAAATTTTTCTCTTGAAAAAAGAATCAATTTTTTTACTTTTCTTCATTCTCACAAACTTTTCTAAATCAACTAATTTACTAAACATAAAACATCTTTTCAGTGAAAATTAATTGGAAGGAAACAAATATCAAACATATGCAGCAAAAAAACTCAAACGCTTTATATAGACAAAAAATCAAACACCTTACATGCAACAAAAAAACTCTAAACAAAAATCAGCAATAACATCTAATTTGAAACAAACAAAAACTCCAAACAAACAAAACTCTAAAACAAAACTCCAAAACAATCGATTCTTTTACTCTTCTTTATTCTCATAAACTTATCTAAATCAACCAATTTAGGAAACATAAAATCAAAACACCTTATTTGCAACAACAAAACTCAAATATTTTATATAGACATAAAATCAAACACCTTATATGCAACACAAAAACTCCAAACAAAAATCAACACTAACATTTAATTGAAACTCCAAATCAAAACTCTAAACTTCATATCAAAGCTCCAAACTCACAACTAACAAAACTCGAAATCAAAACTCCAAACATCAATTCTGATTATACACAAAAATACGAAATTGAAAACCTTTTGAGTTTTGACGATAGACGAACGGCCAAGACGGAGTTGATTAGAGGCAGCGAGCAGAGGAGCGACGTAATCAGGAGGCAAAGGCGGTGAGCAGAGGAGAGGCTAAGCAAATGAGAGTGAATCGTAAGTTTGAGAAAGATTGAGCGTGAATCGGTGAATCACAAGTTTGAGCGACGCACGGCAGAGGCGGCGAGGAGTGGTTAAACAAAGTTCGAGTTCACAAGTTTCGGGTGGCCGCGGCCACCCCCTGTCCCTACAAAGCTCCGCCTCTGGTGGGATTGAGACCTAGCTATTCATAACCTTCTTGGACAATCTCAAACACTTCTTGAGCTCCAAGTAATGATCTCATAGATGCATACCACCTCTCCCAATTCTTCCCATCAAAGACTGACAAATTCGATGAAAAACCTCATTCATTCATGACTTCTTTCTTTCTTTCACTTACACTTGTAATTCTCAATTTTAATTCCCCTAACTTTTCACTCTTGTTTCCCTAAATTAGACCTAAACTCTTAATATCAATTGTTAGAACATATTGTATAACTAAGAGAAATTGAAATTGAGAAGAATAAAGTAAAAACAAGAATATTTTGATAAACGAAGATTGATCCGTCACACCCAAGAATGTTTTTTGTATTAGAAATTTATATTAAATAGTTTGCACAGTAACTACTAAAATTGAAATTTAACTTCCTTAACTACCTTCTAACAATCCTAACTAACTTTTAATATTATTTTTGAATTACGTCTTTAACATGACGCAGATGACGCAGGTCCGAGAAGGGGTGGTCTAGCGGTAGGAGGTTGTTCAACAATGGATGGTGCTTTCGAGTCAGTCAATAGAGGTGATAAAAAATGTCTTAACTTTTGATCACGAGTACAAGCAAAAATCAACTGTTTTTACTCATTTAATGTTATTATTCTCAGTACACTATTTATTTAATTCAAAATATTTAATCTTAATAGTTAAATGTTTAATGTTAAAAATGACGATTTAATTTATATTTTACATAAAATTTAGAAAATTAATTGCACTTAATTATATTTCTTAAAATCTATGAAAATAGTTTCTTTTTATTTATAATAATAACAAGAGATATTAAATTTAATTTCATAATCACAAAATCTGAATAAATATTAAAGATAAAAATGGAAAACAAATAAAAAATTAAAATTAAAGATTGTTTTCAAAAATGATCTTTTGAACTGTAACCGATTCTTTTATAATAAAAGAACAAATTCATTAACGAAAGACCATATCCAACTCAATTTGCGTCTTTGTTACATTAAAGAGATATTTGTCTTTCAAAACATTTTTTATTCCGAGCACACCATAAATTAATCCATATATATTAGATACCACATTATTATTGAGCATGTAGAAAATTCACTCTTTAAAGTTAATTATTGGTCGGTTTTCCTTTAAAATAATTTGGGTTTTAAAATTGATTCACCAGTTTTTTAAAATGGTTGTGGTTAACCAGTTTTTTTTCACACCCCTACTTAAAAAAAAATATTGACTCAAATTTAACTCTTGAGGTACACCTATAATCACAAACCAAAATTATATGCATTTCCAACAACTGACTTCTATATTTGTCTATATTTTTTGGCATTAATTTGGGATGCCTTAGTCAAAATAGAAATCTGAAGTTTTGGTGGAACTAGTTGTAAGCAAATGGTGAACTGAAAACAATGCACAATGTTAAGGCAAACTAACGTATGAAAAAACTAGAAGTCTAGAACAAGAACACGTGACCGGAGGAGATGAAAACCAGACTAAAACAAACAAATAGTAGGTCTATTTTTATAAATAAAAAAAAAAAAGATGGTTTAGGAGAAATTGTTATTAATAACTGTAACATTAATTATTTTTTGATCTTAATCATTAATATTATTTTACAATTATTACAAAATTATCTTTTAAAATTACAATATCAAATTAAAAAGAATTCGAATTTTTTATTCAGACGTGATCCAACGGTCACAACTAACAAATCAATTGAAAACATAAACAGATAAGCAAATTTTAAGTAGTTTTGTCTTATTTATTTATATGATTCTCAAAATATCCTACAATTAATTAAATTCTTTTTTTACGAGTACTCATAGAAAATAAAGATTAATTCAGAACAGAAAATGAATTTAGTTTCTTAATTACATAAAAAAAAAATTAGCTGAAATGAGTTATCATTCTTAATCGATGTTTGATTATTTATTTTTAGTTAGTGTATAATTAATTAATTTTGTTTATATTTGTTTGGAGAAAGTATTTTTTGAACATAAATTGAGTATCCTCATCAAACAACTATAAAGACTAATCCCTCAAGTTTCATTAAACCACGGTGGACAATAAAACTCTCTCTCAAGAATTTTAACACTACTGCATTTCCTAAACTAAATTCGAATTCTGTACTTCTAATTAAGCTGGAAGATACTCGAACAATTGCATCCAAATTGGAAGAGTATATCGTAGCTAACGTGATTACGACATTGCATTATCCATGAATTGTAAACACCAACCTTCTGTCAATATGAACCTCCTCCTCCTTTTGCAATTTATGGAGAGGTACAGTGTATAGTTAATTTTTAATGTTACACTGATCAAGAAAATTTCTGATTCACAACAAATTCTTTGACTGTATCTTAAGACTAATAAATATACAACAGAAATAGGGACAAAAGTATAGTTTTACACAAAAAGAAAAAAGCCAAGGTAATTAACTTTTCCACCCATTGAGATTTCTGTAGCTAGCAGAAATGATGAATCTAACTCTTATAAAGGCATAAGAGTAAGTCATCATAAACAAAAACCTCAGCTCAAATGCCACTAAGAATCTAGTTATCCCCGCCACCACCAAACATTCCCATCATGTCCTTAGTAGATCCCATTTGTTTCATCAAGCTTTGTAACCCACCCATACCTCCAATTTGCTTTAACATCTGTGGAGGGAGGATTTTGCTCATGTGTTGGGCATTCATATTTCGGGATAAGGCACTCATGTCTCCCTTCTTTGGAATTTTTAGTCCTTTCATTTTGCTCCATATCTTTGCAAGACGTTTGTACTCTTCCATCATCTCCATTACTTCCCTAACTTGCCGACCAGAACCTCTAGCTATTCGCATCATTCTTGATTCATTCATCAGCTTTGGGTTTGAACTGTCCAACTCTGAAACGCGCGAGCAATTAAAGGTTAGCATGTGAAAGTGTACTATTTCAATGACAACAATTAATTTAGTGTACATAAAGTTTATCTTCCCAAATAATGCAAAAAATAAAATTCAATGCTTGCCTTCATTTGTCATTGAGTCCATCATTGTCATGTAACGCTTAATTTTTGCCTGGCTTTCCTTCTCACGGCCTTTTGGCATTAATTCATTGCTAAATCCTGGTAGCATAGAAAAAACCTACATAAATCAACAATTAATTAGTTCCACAACGAAAATTGGAGAGCAGCCTATCACTACACAAGAACCATCCAGTTTAGTGCATAAAATCAAATGAAAATTTATGTAAACAACAATAACCGAAACCTTTTTCCACCAAGTGGGAGTCAAATGTAAACTCGTGTTTATAACAAATTCTATCAAACATAATAGGTAGATTACCTGGCCGATGGGACCCATTTTAAGAATATTCTGAAATTGCTCGTACATGATCCTCAACGTAAAGTTTCCTTCTGAAAGCTTTTGAAGCAGTTCAGGCTGTTGATCCATAGGAACAACTTCTTGGATTTTGTCCATGAACCCAGACAAGTCTCCCATGCCTAATTCAAATCACGGCTTATGGTTAATATTAAGTGAACTAGCAAATCCATATACATACTTGAAAAAGTGAGGCATGTCCAAAACCTCATGTCAGGACAAAAACCAAAAAGTGCACACCTAATAGGCGACTGACAAATGGTTTAACATCAAAAACTTCAAATTCATCCATGTGTTCTCCAGTTCCTATGAATATGACGGGACTCTTTGTAGCTGCAACACTGAACATACCAAATGAATTAAGATTAGATTTACAAATGATGAGGATGATAACAAAAATAGGATTATCCCGGTAAACACAGCTAACACAAACTTGTGCAGTGTGCATGCTTCATAGTTATAGAAGTTGGTATTAAATGATATAAATATAATAACAGGATTATCCCGGTAACACTTACGCACTAAGTGCTCCACCACCCTTTGCATGACCATCCATTTTAGTGATAATGACAGCTCCAACTGCAACACTCTGTTTAAATGCTTGAGCTTGATCAAATGCAGCCTGACCAATACTGCTATCCATAACAAAGATAACAAGATCTGGTTTCTGAAGCAATGCAAACAAAAGATATTAGAGATTACTGGCTTTTGGAAACAAATATTGATGCATACTGTATGAACAGAAAATACCGTTGCTTCTGAAACTTGGCGCATTTCTTCAAAAAGAGACTCTTCCTGTTTGTGCCGTCCACTGGTATCGACAATAATTAGATCGCAGTTTTCTTTCTTGAATCTTTCCACACCTTCCACAGCAATTTTCACAGGATCTGATTCCATATAGCTGCAAAGTAATAGGGCATGGCACCAAAAGTTATTCGAGCAGTAAAATCATAGCAAATGAAATGAAATTTATACAGAAACAAAGAGTGGTAAGAACAACATAAATGATGAAATATGGACTCCTCCCCTCACCACAAAACAATAGGAGAAACGGAAATCATAAGAGAAATCCAAGTAGATCCTTGGGAGAAAGAAAAAAAGAAAGACTTCTATTTTTTGGTTTTATACAGTATCTTCCAACAGAACAACAACATAGCATGGCTACCAATTTCCATATTCCTTTGTCTTCTTGCCCTTTGTTGCAAGAAAGAACATAAGAAAATGAAAAGCCAGAAAATTTGAGGGGAGAGGGGAGCCAAAGGTGATTGGACATCATAAATCTCATTTTTATCAATGTTCTTGATAATTAATCATCTCAAATAAAGCACGGAATATCATTATCCCTAGAAAGCCAAAATGCCAAATTTTTCCTAAAAAGCAGTTCCCTAATTCTAAGACAATGTAAACTTGTAGACTACAAAGCAAATAATTTCTAACAACTACACGATTCTTCCAGAAACAACTCTTCATATCATATTTTCTTTCCAAAATGAATCAGCCAGTTCTCACGGAATATAATTCGTCTCATAGTTGCAAAATCTACTTAAAGAATATAACTGTCTTTGTGCTCATCAACATCTACAACCTTGACTTTGTTATCAAAAGCCACATATGAAGCATGTCTAGTAAAATAATATTAATCTAGAGTTGAATTCAACTACCTCCATTATTCCAATTCCCCCAACACGAGTCATGAATAAGGTAAAAGCACTAGTTGAAGGTTTTGAGTTTACATACAATATTAAATTAAAATATAATATAAATTTACAAATGGCAAGATTACCTTCCATAGAAAGGGATCTTAGCTTTAGTTGCATTTTGCTTTAACTGATCAAATGCACCAGCTCTGAATGTATCTGCACATACTAGAGCCGGCTTCCAGCCTTTCTTTTGATGATAAAATGCATATTTTGTACAAGTAGTGGTTTTCCCAGACCCTAAGTTCATTCAAGAAACATATAAGCACTCATCAATAAGTGTAAATGTATTTTTTCTTAGAAAATAAATGATCAAATAATAGTTGTAACTTAAACCACATACTATTAAGCAAAATGCATAAATCTTGAGTATGAGTAATCTAGAATACATGCTTTTTTGATTGCTCACATAATATATGCTTTGGATTGATCGTTAATTTAAATCCCAATATTATTATTTTGTTTTTTTGGATTCAATACATCCCAATATTATTTGCATCAACTGAACTTTAAAGCATAACATGAACAAAAAGCAGGTAAACATAATTAATCAGCAACACACCTTGTAAACCAACAAACATGACAACACTTGCTTTTCCTTTTTTCGGAGCGAAGGCCGGCTTCCCAGGATCCAAAATTTTGCAGAGTTCATTGAATACAGCCTAGAATCAAAGTAGTCCATAAAATATTACAGGTGAGATAGCATAAGAAGAAGTCACAATAAATATCAACTATATTCCACCCCAACAGCCCAATTAGACTTCACATTAAATCACCAAAAAAATACACAGCAACAGAAAATTAAAGGTTGAATTTTTTTCAGTAAAACCTGATTTTAAGCATTCATGAGAAGAAGAGAGGAAAATGCTATACTATAATTTTGACTTCAACAACTCAAATGGAATTAGCTTCCAATTTATGGAGCTTCTCAAACGAGACAAGTATTTAGTTCCTAACTTACTAAAACACACTTATGAAGTTATCGGAACTTAGGGTGTGTTTGGTTGGAGGGTTTGGGGGGGAGGGAAGATTGGTAAATTTGTGTTTGGTTCACATTTTTGGAGGGCAGGGGAGGGGCTCAATATAATTAAAAACTCATTAAAAAAACCCTCCCTTTGGTTGAACCAAACACACCCTTAAGGAAAAGCTAAAGCTTAATGAGAGACCTCCTGAAAAAGTTTACAAGCAAACTGATTCTAACTAATATTATAACTTAAGGCTCATAATCATGATAAGATGATTTCAACTTTTCTTTGCACTAAGTGCTTGGTAAAAAGTTTATCCAAACAAACTCTAAAGAATAAGGATACATTTGAAAGAGCTTATGTACAGCTTAATTGAGTTTATCTTACGACATAAGCACTTGTGTAAGTGTTTAAGAGAGCTTATGGCAAGTCTATTAGTTGTTTCCCACTTATTTTAATAAACACCCCACGGCAGCTTACAACTTATATAAAACACAGTTTAATGACATTTCCTCTTTGATCATCGAAATAACTTATATACATACACGCTAATATGACAAACACTTATTCAATAAGCACTCAATTAAACAGTTGATCTAAAATAACTCTAAAATCAAACACCTTAAGCCAGGGCTCATGAATCAAAACACACAGTAAACCCATCAAGCTGCAATGAGCATTCCCATCCATAGAAAGCAAAATTTAGAGCTTTTCACTAAAAGCCTCATCCTAAGGTCCAGTATACATATAGGGACATATAAAAAAGTTCACAACTCTGCCACAATAACTATTTATAAACAAAAATAGAGTAAATAATCAATTTGGTCCTTGAAATTTGATAACAATATCAACCTAGTCTTCTACAATAACAACATTATAAAATGATACTCAATTTGTAAAATCTTAATCACATGAATCCTTCAATTCATATTCACAGGAACTATAATGAAATTAAGTTGGTAAACTAAATCGATGCAATCCAAAAAATTTCCTATGTTTGGTTCTACTTTTAAAGCATGCAAAATTGATTCTAGAGGTCTAGAATTAATTTTGACATGTTTGATTCTTATTTACTAGAATTAATTTTGCCTCCAGAATTGATTCCGACATAAAGCTAGAATTTGTAAATTTTTACTCTAGAATTGATTTTTTAGCTTCAGATTTATCACTCAACTCACTTTCAGATGAATATATCCATACATAAATCACATTACCATCCACTATAGTGAAAATAAATTTTACAAAATCAATTCATTCAAAATCAATTTGTCATCGCAGAATCAAAAACACACTAAAAAGCAAATTGAATATTTATTCAAAAGAATTTAGTCAAAATCAATTTTACAAAATCATTTCATTCAAAATCAATTTTTGCCATGGCACAATCAAAGAATCAAATTGAATATTTGCTGAATTTTTTTTAGTCAAAATCAATTTTTATCACAGCAGAATGAAATTGAATATTCACAAAAAAAAAAAAATAGACATAAGGAGAGAGAGATACTTGCTGAATGATCCTGCGTTTGTTATGACCAGCAGCTAGATCATCAAGGTTAACGATCTTCTTAATATTGGTCTGCATATCACGGACGAGCTTGAATTGAACATCGGATTGAAGAAGAGCGCGAGTGATTTCATTGAGACAATCATTGAGAACTTTCTCGTCGATGATTGTCGCATTGCTCATCTGCTGAAGAGCACGCGAAATGCTCCCACCTAACTGTGCGAGAACCATCTTTCCTCTTCGATAATTTTCCGATTCGGTGAATTAGGGTTTTTGATTGAACCGCCGATCGGAGAATCGTTTCTTCGCCGCTGGTGGAAGAAACAGCTTGGTTATTGAATTATTATTATTATTATTATTTTTGTTTTTGTTTCGATATTAAATTAATTAGATCCTTGAAAAGGATTTACTAGTATTAATGTTTTTTAAATAATGAGTCATTTTTATTTATTTATTTATTTATTTTTTATTATTTATGTTCATCTCAGTTTTCCGTAGTTGATCTTTTTTTTTTTTT